>PUQB01001174.1:0-38889 GCA_003024785.1 Selaginella tamariscina | reverse complement strand
AACATCACCAAACCGTTCCACAAACTCGTCAAAATTCCCAAGGATTGGATCATTATTCTCCAGCAAGGCTAAGAACCATGAAAGAGCAGTATGAATATACGCCTTGCTGTTGATGGTGTAGTTCAGCATTCAGGATCATATGGACCAGTTGGTTACACATGTGTTGTTAGCTAAAAGGTTTCGGGTTCAAGTCCTGAAAGGCAAAAAATGATTCAAATCCTTCAGTAACATTACTGCCTACAGAAATTGTTTCGAATGTCCAACATTACTGCCTACAAAATCGTTTCGAATGTCCAACATTACTGCCTACAAGAAATCGTTTCGAATGTCCAACATTACTGCCTACAAGAAATCGTTTCGAATGTCCAACATTACTGCCTCAAGAAATTGTTTCAAATGTCCAACATTACTGCCTACAAGAAATCGTTTCGAATGTCCAACATTACTGCCTACAAGAAACGTTTCGAATGTCCAACATTACTGCCTACAAGAAATCGTTTCGAATGTCCAACATTACTGCCTACAAGAAATCGTTTCGAATGTCCAACTTTCGAATGTCCAACATTACTGCCTACAAGAAATCGTTTCGAATGTCCAACATTACTGCCTACAAGAAATCGTTTCGAATGTCCAACTTTCGAATGTCCAACATTACTGCCTACAAGAAATCGTTTCGAATGTCCAACATTACTGCCTACAAGAAATCGTTTCGAATGTCCAACATTACTGCCTACAAGAAATCGTTTCGAATGTCCATGATAAATCGGCAAGTGTCAAACATTACTGCCTACAAGAAACGTTTCGAATGTCCCAACATTACTGCCTACAAGAAATCGTTTCAATGTCCATGATAAATCGGCAAGTGTCAAAAAATCCTTCCAAATCGACAAGTGTCAAATCGTTTCGAATGTCCAACATTACTGCCTACAAGAAATCGTTTCGAATGTCCATGATAAATCGGCAAGTGTCAAAAAATCCTTCCAAATCGGCAAGTGTCAAACAGGATATGTACAAGTAAATCATAAAGAGATCGGAAATAATATAGCGTCAAAAGATGAATGTGAAAATCATAAAGAGATCGGAATAATAATAGCGTCAAAAAGATGAATGTGAAAAGGACCAAACAATGAGTTGCAAACCATTTAAGAGGCAATGTTGCCCCTTGTTACCTATGGTCATATTGTGTTGTTGCATGTCAATGGCGTTCTGCTTCATTGATAAAGGCTTAAGGACATGAAAAAGAGAAATCAAACAGGGAATTTTAATTCGTTGTCATGATAAATTTTGACATGATATCATTTTTCATCCAGGGTTGGCCGTCTCTTTCAAAAGCTCAAGGAGATGGGTGCACTTATAGGGATTTGATCATGCATGTAGTTTCACAACCTGATACCGCTACTGAATTTTCTCAACAAGCACTATAGTGTTGTAGAAGAAGTGATTCATAAAGATTGGATTTTTAATTAGCGAATGTGTTATAAACCTCTCGAGTACTACGATGTAAGAAAGAAAAGCAAGTCATACTTCTTAAAAATGAAGAATAATTGAGCTTAATTGGGAAATCAATTAATTAAGGATAATGAAGAACGCATGTATCTTAGTAGAGATGACTCTCCTCAAAAGGCTATACTCAACTAAAACATTGCTTGTATCCATCCAATCACTTTCGACCTATATTCATTAACCATGGATGAGTTAGTAAACTCAGAAAGAAGAATCTTGAAAACTTTTTATATCCACCATATAAAGCATACCTTACCACTTTATTTCTTATGATTTTAAGTTTTATAAATTAAAGGAGAAATCGACGCTTTATAATTTATTATATTAAGGAACTTCATTTTTTTAAATAAGCCTTTAAGCACTCCTGGTCTTATCACAAATTACATATTAACAAGGATGACAACTTCTAATTGCATTCGTGAAAGTGTTAAGTGGTGGTAACAACATAAAGATATTGATTAAAATGATTTGATTAGAATGATTTGATTAATCCGGAAGGTGGTGGCTTAGATAAATGAGGAGATTCCTCTGTTGGTTAAAGAAAAAGTAATTATAAATAGATTGACATGTTAATAAGGAAATGATTTTAGTTATAATTATGTTTGATAATTATTTTTTTATTATTGTAAATAAATTTTACACTAAAGATTTATACGAATATTCTAAAAATAACTATATATTTATTAAATACTTAATTAATAATTAAACTTAAGTATTAATTAGTAAATTTTTTTTATTCCCTTTTCATGTATCATGCCCTTTAGTTACAACGTACATATAACTTCCTTTTAAGTGAATCTTAATCCTTCTGATTCTAATTGCTTAGCCTTCTCCTCCACCATCTTCTTCATTTTTTGTACTTTTGTTCTACTTTGCACTGTACGATAAGGATGCCTATGGATAAAACAGTGTATGGCAAATATGTTAAGCTCGACGTTGTGAGGCTTAGCATAATAATTTTACTAAAACATGACTCAACACAAATTAATTGAGTGCAATAATGCAAACATTTGAGAGTGCCATGCTCCTTGGACACTCGTTCTCCTTGCAATGGCGCTTTATTAAGCATTCATTTCTAATTAGCTTGGTTCTCATTGCCTATCACTAGCACTTGTAGACACAATGTATTTTCACATCATAAAGATCCAACACAAAACGATATGTTCACTATTTATTTAATTGTTGTTTTCTGCATCACGTTCAATATATGGATCAAACGAGTACTCCATTCCTTGCATGGAATTTGTTGGTGGAACAAAGGTTGTAGCTTGAAAATTCTATTGCCATTGTATGGTATCAATAACTCCTCTACTACTTCCACTTTGGCATATTGAATGTAGTCCTTGATTAAGCAAGTGTCAATGATACGTTGCATTATTGAAATAAGGATAAATTTGGAAATGTGTCTTGTGCAGTGAAGGTCAATTGTCCCCAGCTTGGGACATGCAAGGTTGGTCATCATAAATTCGACTTCAATTTGGTAATTCAATTGCATGTTGTGGACTTCTATTTTGTTGCTTTTGTTCTAGTTGTTCTTGTTCATTGTTGTTTGAGAAATATTTTGAACTATGTTTCCTCAATGTTTTTCCCAATCAATATGCAACATCATCACATTTTTTGTCATTCATAAATACAATCACTATAACATCAGTTCCATTGCACACATTTGTAAAGTGAAATTTCAAATTAAGAGTCGTTAAGTCTAATTCTACAATTGTTTTCATGCCTTAAGATTTCTTTGTATAAAATATTCAAATATGATTATGTAACTATCACTTGAAGCTCTTGTGTTATTTCATTTTCTATTAAAGAAAAAATGTACTTCTCTATTATCACAGAGGAAAACATCTATGTGGTGGTGCATGAGAAAAAAAAATTACCCATAATTTGAAATTGACAACAATTAAAAATAAAGTTGAATCCATGTTCTAGTATTTAATTCTTGCAAAACATTTCTTTCAACATTTGTTGAAAAGACAAAATGAATGTTTTGTTGGATGATTTAGATTGTAATTTTCATTATTTTTTATTTTTATAGTTTCCATGTTGATGCTTCTTCTCCTGGATTTTTTGTGTGTTCGAAGCTTGATTTATGGATTCAACATTTCTATTAGAAGCTTGATTCATGGATCTGACATTTTTATTTATCATTATGTTGGTAAGTTTAAATAGTTCTCTCAAAATCATTACTTCTTTCGGATTCATTTGTTTATTTCTCATAAATCTTGACATGCCCATTTCAACTAAATCAAAAAAGAAGCAAATTTTGTTCTTCTAAAGGGAATAAACAAACTTATTATAATTCAATTCAAGGTTACATCATCTTTCTTTCATCATTTGTTTTTAATCATTTTTGTTTTTTGTAGATATTCTTTGTGATTTCTAGTGACTAGGAGATGAAGGACACTATTGATATATACACGTTGTAACTAAAATGGGCATGTCTATATTTCATTTCTTAATAATTAGCAATTTTAATTATTTATTTAGCATTTTCTAATAAAGGAATATTCTGTAAAATAATTTTATTTAAAGAAAATATTCTTTAGAATATATGTTTGAAGACATAATATTCTTTAAAATATTCTATTTTTGTAATTGACTCTTTAATAAATTATACATTTGTGGATTAAAATTTAATAACATTATAAAGTAGAAGGTATTAAGTTATATATATATTATATTAAGATTGTATGGGCCTAACATAAAATTATTAAAAAGCATTACATTATATAAATATTTATGTTGTTATTAAATATTAATATTTAAATATAGCATTAATTAAATTTTGGTTTTAATATATATATACAAATTCTATATAGTCAATCTTCCATATCTTTTTATAAATTTTGATAGTTAAGTAAATGATTTAGTACTATTATTAAAGAGTTTATTATATTTGAATTAATATACTATATTTTATAATTTTGTAATTGCTTTAAGCTTTAGAAAACATACATTCCCTTGCAGTTTTGTTAATTATGATTTTACCAATGCTTCTTGACATTCACCCATATCAAATGGATTTAACATTTATAAAACATGCTAGGTCTTTTTGATTGGGAACCATGTTTTCTGCTATCCATTATATCTTTCACTCTCCTTCTCATGTTGCCTTTTTTTGTGGTTTAAACCATATAACCTTTTATATTGTTTTTTGTGATAACTTTAAGAGTGTTGATAATTTGACTCATTCAATTTGGTTATATGACACATCTGAAGTAATGAGGACGATCATCAGTTTTTAAAGATCCTTGGAGCAATCAAAGTATAATTTAGGTTTTTAGTTCTTTGTCCAACAAAGTGTGGGGTTTGCATTTCCAAGTCACTATTGGCTTTTATTCGTCTTGCTCATTGATGTCATTTCAATCTCCTCTCGCCCCTTTTTTTAGGCCAAAAAGGGTTTTGTAATTTTATACTTGTGACAACATGCCTTCTAACTCTTTAACAACAATCCCCAATAGTCAACTACATGCTTATATAATTTAGTAACCAGTTGCCTTATTAAAAAATTTGGTATTGATTTTGGAACCTATGCCACTGTTTTTTGATGCCATCAATAATAAGCTCTTGTTCCTTAATTGGGCATTCAATGGAATAGGGTCTGGTTGTCCTTCTGGGAAAAGTGGCTTTCCATCCTCTCCACTTTTTAAGAGCATTAAGCCCTCTTTTGTAACACTCTTACTCTGATGGACATAACTTGTCTGCATAATAATAGGTAAACTTTTTTTGGAGATGCAATTTTAAAAAAAAGTCCATATATGCGTAAGTGCCTGTCTTTTTTATAATTGAAGACGTTGCTGAGAACACATCAATGTCTTCGTGAGTGTGACCAACCATAAGGAAACTGAGTGTGATTGTCTCAAACACACCTTTGTAACAAGCATTGACAAAGTATGCTAGTACATATCTAAAAAATAAAAGTAAGTATGAGCTTGAGAAACCTTTAATTAAAATGATTTACCTATTTTTTATTTTCGCCTACACAATTATTCATTTGTAAAGCAAATGACGAGAAGCTTATGGACACATGTACACTATGTGAGCTAAATCCTCCACTGAACCAGAACTCTCAACAGGCCATTTGTTTTTTGTGCAGGCTGTTGACAATGCTTCTCATATTCCTAAGTAGCCTCAAGTGCATACGTGTTCATGAGAGCATTATGTAAATGTTGAATGTGTTGTTTCTTGACTTTGAGATCACCATATGACTTGTTTAGTGGGTTCAAGGTTTTTGAAACACTGGTCAATGACCCAATAGTGAAATTGGAGTCGCTAAACCAATGTAGAAGTGAAAAGTGTTCATATTCACAATTGTGTCTATGTGTTAGTACACGTTAATGAAATTGGGAAGTTTCATGACATTTCCAAGGCACTTGTGTTACAACGAGCTTTTGAAATGCTAGTCTTTAAAAGGATCCATCTTATCGTGGATCAAGCACATGTATTTTGATGAGCGTGACACAGAAAGCACGCGGTGTGCATAGTACTGAGACTGGCAAGTTTGTTGTACAATCATGTGGGCCTCCATCTTCCTTTGAATGGCAGTGATCTTCACCAAGGTTTTTGCATAAGCCTCTGCAGCCTTTAATGATGTACAAGTGTCAACACTTGGAAAAGCTAGAGGTTTTGCAATCTTCACATCCTTTAAAATGAGTATTCCATATGTTGTTTGATTACCAATGCAGATTGTTTGGAGCTCTATCAAAACTAGGCACTTATTCACATGTTCACACAACTTCAATTGAGTGTAGATTGAAGGCAAACCTTGAGATTTTCTCTAACCCCTGCATTTGTGGTTTGGCATTTGTAGGCATTTTGTCTGCATTTGCTTTCACAAAAGTTGAGTATCTCTATGGTTGCCATAATGTGAGAGCGGGTTTTGACCGGCGAGTTTCTCATGTACTGATGTGCGCACTCCATCTAGCCACTCATCCCATCGGCAGTAGAATGTGGTCTTTGGGATCCTGTAGTGTACCAAGCTTTGAAGTAGATGGCCACCTTATTAAATATCATGGATGTACTCTGATAACCTGTGTCCAAGGCCATTCCATCAATACACCCAGTTAATGCAGCATATACAAACTCATGCCTTGCTTTTGGGTGAGCATACGAAAGGCATGTTTACATTGGGTTTTCATTCCGGTTTGCCATCTAACAACACTTCTTTTTGCAGTAGTCAATCGTGGAAATGCTAGCAACACTTGCCGAAGATGTGGGATCCATCTTGACCATCTTGCTAGAACTTGTAGGGATTGCTTTTTCTATTACATGACCAATGCAAGAGACCTCTTAATATGGGTTGTCCTTCCCGGTTGTTATTATTGAAATCCAGCCTTGGATATGTTGAACCATCTCGCCGTCTTAATTTAAATGTTTGCCACTCCACGAGGGATCCAGAATGCAATGTGCCATTATCTGAAACCTCTATCACAACTACACCCACGAAGTAAGCCCTAGTTTCCTTTTGATACGGCTTTCATTGGATTTACAACTGTGATGATACCCTCCCAACCTCGATCTCATGAAGAAAAAGAATTACATCCATCACAGCAGGCAAGCCATCATTTTTGTGAATTCATACTATATTTGTTTGACTCTGTATTCTCTGTGTCAACCTTGACTTTATCCACATTCCATATATAGGAAAACTCTCTTCAATTCCATTCCGGGAACCTCAACATGCTTGCAAATGATGTTCACCATACGTACACATAAATCTTAGGCAATATTTAACATCGCATTATAATTTTGAACTTTCACAATTCCAATGCCAACTATTTCATTGTTCTGAAGAAAATGAACTTTATCTCTAATATTAAATATATTGTCCTGCAAATAAATAATTGTGTCATTTATGATATTTATTTATGCAATATGCAAAAAAATCTGAATCAAGGGTGTTTAATATATATGTATGTGTAATAATATAATATATAATATAGATTCTCATGCTTGATTAATACAAGTGGTGGCGAGATTAATCTCGCCACCCCTTCTCACCTAATAGATGGTGGGCGGATAATCTCACCCACAACTCTCTCCGACGGGGAGGTGGCGGGATTATTCCCGCCCACAATTATCTGACGGGGAAAACGTCACAGGATTAATCCCGCCAATGCTTTCTTGTCTCTTAGAATTAGGGTGGGGATTAATCTCGCCCACAATTTAAAGAAGCATTGGCGGGGTTAATTCACCTTCTAAAATGGTGGGCGTGAGTTTATTGTGATGTGTTATTTGGCGAAATTACTTTAGGGGTTTAGGATCCATTAGGATTGCACTAAAATCCGTTAAGGATTTATCCCGTTCATATATCCTCTTTAATTAAAATTTTTAGCTAGTCAAGATTTCAGAAAATCTTGATGGGTGGCAGGATTAGTCCCACCAATGCTTCCCTACCTCCTAAATTGGTCAGTGGATAAAATGGTGGCGGAATTAATCCCACCCACAACTCTTTAAAATTAATTCCATTAACTCTTCATCGTTTTAAAGAGTTGTGGGCGGGATTAATCTCGCCGCCCTTTCTAAGAGGTAGAGAAGCATTAACATGATTAATCCGTTAGCCCTTCCCTGTTTTAAAAAGTTGTGATCATGATTAATTCTGCCACCTCTTTTAAGAACAGGAAAGGAATTGCCAATTAATCTTGCCACCCTATCAAGAACTCTTTAAGATCTTAACTAATCGAGAATTTTAAGTAAAAAGGATATGTAAACATGATAAATCTCTAATGGATTCCTAAACCCCTAAATTTTGATTTTAAAAAGAGACAAGAGAGTAAATCTTTATAAGTATTTTTAAATTTGTTTATAATGCTTACTTGTAAACAGCACAGAGGCACCGTGCTTTGCTATAAACAATAGCACCCAATTAATGTCGCTCATGAGTAATCATTATTAAAAAGAGAAGATCTAAAGAGCGAAAATTATATAAATGAAGAAACCCTTGCGAGAGAAAAAATCAGATTTGAATTTGATTAAAAAATTAAAAGCATTTTTAAATTTACATGTCAAACTAATAATACTTATGTTAGAATTCAAATTTTTGAAAATAAAATAAAATTTAAGATGAGTTGACACAAATAATTGTCTCTCTAACATATATATTTTATAATTCCAATAATTTTTATAAATTGCATTTAATGTATTTAACATTAATAAATGATTCAAATGTTACTTATATAAAATTTTAGTAATTATTCTACATTCTTATTATTCCAGTATATATTATTAAGTATATATTATAAATATATACTTATACAATAGATAAAATGATATATTATTAAGTATTATTTAAAATATATTTATAGTGTGTATATTAATATATTTTCTTAATTATTTGAGTAATTATTCTACATTTGTTTATATTAATGGGATATTCTTAATTACTTTCTTATTATTCCAAGAATATTCTAATATTAAACTTTATTATCAAAATTAAATTAGTATATATTTTTAATTATTCAAGTAATTACTATACATTTGTTTATATTAACGGGATTTTCTCAATTATTTTCTTATTATTTCAAGAATTCCAATGTTAAACCTAATTTAAAATATGTTCATAGTGTGTATATGAATATTATTTTCACTTTAATTCAATATTTTTTTGGCACACATATATAAACATAATACATAATTTACATATACATGTGCACACATATTAAAGCACTTATAAAAGAACATATGCACACACATACACACGCCGATGAGTGAATCACGATATAAATAAATGTTCAGGGTTTACATCTAGCTTTATATTTACAACACACCCTTAAAAGCATCCCACAATATGCATTAAAAATACCTACAAGACACATATGCACACACATAGACACACTGATGAGTGAATTAATTAATGTTTAAGGGTCTAGCATCTAGCTTTGTGTTTAGGGTTTAGGGTTTAAATCCTAAACTAAGCATTTATTGTTACATACACTCTACACTAGGACTTACATATACACACATAAAAATTACAAAGTATTTTTAGACTCAACACATGTGTTACCAATTGTGGAGCTTAGTGTTTAGGTTTAAACCCTAAAATTATTAAAGACACATATGCACATTAATATGAGTGGATCATAAATACTTTAAAACCAAAACCCTAACATTGCTTGATTTGGGATTTAAATCATAAACCCTAAACACAAAGCTAGTGCTAGACCCCTAAACATTATTTATATCATCCCTTGTTAGATGCATCTTTCTTGTTATTCATGGGATTAATTAACGATTTTCAACAAAATTCAAAGTATTTATCCTCGTTAAATGCATCTCACTTGATTATTACGAGCTTAATTGATGATTCAATGAAATCCAAGGTATTTATCCCTTGTTAGATGCATTCTCCTTCGGTTATCACAGATTTAATTAACGATCCAACAAAATCCAAGGTATTTAACCTCATTAATTTTAAATTTAAACTTGTATTCCTCTTAAAACCCTTAACTTGGGGAATATTCTAAGCACTTATCCTTACACATGTAACACTAAACCTAGGTTATTAATAATTCACAAAAATTTATAGACTTAGCACACACTGTTAAAACATCCATATATCTATGTTTAGGTTTAGAGTAAATTTACAATAAATAATTAGAAAAATGTGCATGGATTTAGTTCCTATGTCTTAAGATTTATTTATATATTATATATATATTGTCATAGTTTTACTATGACTCCTCTCTACTTTGGACGTTGACTGTTGTTACTTAATGTACTATGTTGGCAAGCCCTAGATGTAGTGAGAAACAGCCCCGCTTAGTGCACTTAGGTGTTTAAGGGTAATCCGGCCGGCTGTCCTTAGATATTGCGGAGAAACTCTAAGCGAAGGTAGTACTTACCTTCTAGAAACTCTTACCCTTGTTTTCTGTGTCCCAGTTGGGTTAATGTTAGTTCGGTGAGTTCAACGTGTTAGATATGCTAGAAATACCCCTAGGTTTGACATGTTAGGGTTTAGGGGTCGATGGATAACTCACCAAGTATATCCCCTCTGGGAATGAGATTTCAGTGCTAGCCCACTTATGTAAACAGGAAAATAGGGGGGGCCTCTGTCACATAAATAAGGTAGTATATAGGAGTGAGGGTTCCTGGGTTCATGACTGAGCTCGTTACTATTTTCCGGTGCAAGCTCTAGCTTGTGTCGTCAAGGCACAACCCTCTGTTGTGCCGCCCTAACTTTTAGATGCCATGGGTACGTCCCACCTTCGGGGTAGCTTACCCTTAACGTTGGTGAATCCATGCCTGGGAGGTCTTGTCGGAATGCATGTTCCAAGAGGTAGAGGTTGAGGCTTGTCTCCAGCCTCCTCCTCCACGTCAAGCTAGGTGTAGCAGTCACGGTCAAGCAAGGCACATCCGTGTCCTTGTCCAACTGTGGGCGTGGGATCTTGTTTGACAGGTTCACGTTACCTGGTTCATGAGGGTTCATTGAAAGATTTTAGAGTTGGCATTTAGGAACCACGTTTGTGGTACTTGGTGCAACTCTTGAATCTAAGGGCTATGGCATGATAGCCCACATCATGGAAGGCAGTGTCACATGGAGATGTGACACTGGGCTAAACGTCACATGGTACAATGCCCGAGGCACGCCCTTTGGGGTTATGTCATGGGCTTGTTGCTAAGGGTTGGATACTCTAGCAAACAAACATGCTTGTGCTTGCACTAGGGTGCTAAGCCTTGGCATCCACTCAAGGGAGGTTAGGTCTCGTAACTAGGTTGCTTTGGCACACTTGTTGAGGGAGTGTTCTCCTTGGAATTCAAGGGTTGAACAACCTAAGCGTGTTAGCAGGAGCCCTTTTGTGAGGCACTCGCAAGGTCATATGCTTAGGGTTATCCCAAACCTAGCCTTAGGAAGTTTACTTAGCAGAACACTCGTGTCCTCACTAAGTACTAGCCCTAGGTCTAGGGTATGACTTGGCCACTCAAACCCTTAGGGGTTAGCATGGTTCAGGGTACCCCTTGTCGCCTTAAAGGGTTGTACTCCCGGATGAGGGTGATTCCTCAAGGGGTAAGTGACGATGCCTTAGCTCTGTCACGGGGGGGGGGGGGGGGGGGTATGTGTGGAACACACGTCTCCTTGATGGGGGTTAGGGCATGAGCTTGTCTAGGTCTTCTAGGGCAAGACCCTAAGTCAACTAGGGTTATCCCTCAAGGGTTTTGGGGGCAGACACTCTAGGGAGACTTAGGCTAAACCCTAAGTCAACTAGGTTTATCCCTTAAGGGTTTGGGGGCAGGGAAACTTAGGCTAAACCCTAAGTCTCCTGTCCACTTGGGCATTAGAGTCTAACCCTAGGGGTTGTTGGGTTGTTCTGGGAAACTTAGCATTACTCACACAGGGTGATGATGTCGAATGGCCACCTGGCAGTCACGTGTTGCCACGTGTTGGCCCTTTGAGTTAAAACTCTGACATATATTATGTGCTATGATTGCTTTCAAATGTGTTTTAATATCACTATGTCATTTTAAGTTAAAATAAAGTAAAATTCAAATATATATATACAATTTTAAGGTATCAGCAAATTATGATTTACATTTTTTTAAAATAAATTTTTAAAATAATTTACAAATCACTAGAATGATTTATGATTTTATGTTTAACTACTTGACTATCAATACTTCCATTGGGTTTAAATCTTAAACCAAACTAGGAAGATATGTTGTTTTTTTTATCGAAAACATCATGTTAAACACATGTATGTGTGAATGTGTTATATTACTTGTGGGAATTCAATGTGTTACATACACACAAACTGAGTACATATTGGTGCTTTAATAAGAGCCTTTCTCAGCTAGTCAAATGTCTCTTAACATTCTTGTGTTCAATCATATTACATGTAATATGTTTGTGTGTATACATGTGTATGTATATATGTGTATATGTGCGAAATTAATTTTTTAACACTCTCTCTCTTATACATACACACCAAGCATGATCCATAATATGTACTAACGTAACAATATTATGTACTATGTATGTATGTCTATATGTATATTATATGTGTGTATGTATGTATTGCTCCATGTGAAAATTTAACACTCACATATGTTAAACCCCTGCATGATCTATATTTTTTGGGGTGTATGTGATACACCCGACACACGCACACAAATTTAAGATTATAATAATATAATGAAAGAATATTTGAGGGTTAATATATATTTTATTTCTTTTAGGGTTTAGGTATATTCTTAAGGTTTCAAAGCGGTAGAGGAGAAAGACGTGGCAGCAGTGGAATGTGAGAGTGGCAATGCAATAGATCAATAGATCCACTCTCACAAGGCGTGTTTTAACCCAAAGGGCCAACACGTGGCAACACGTGGCTGCCAGGTGGCCATTTGGCGTCATCACCCTGTGTGAGCAACGCTAAGTTTCCCAAACAACCCCAACGACCCCTAGGGTTAGACTCTAATGCCCAAGTGGACAGGAGACTTAGGGTTTAGCCTAAGAATGTCTGCCCCCAAACCCTTGAGGGATAACCCTAGTTGACTTAGGGTTTAGCCTAAGTCTCCCTAGAGTGTCTACCCCCAAAACCCTTGAGGGATAACCCTAGTTGACTTAGGGTCTTGCCCTAGAAGACCTAGACAGGCTCATGCCCTAACCCCCATCAAGGAGACGTGTGTTCCACACATACCCCTGACAGAGCTAAGGCATCGTCACTTACCCCTTGAGGAATCACCCTCATCGGGAGTACAACCCCTTTAGGGCGACAAGGGGTACCCTGAACCACGACTAACCCCTAAGGGTTTGAGTGGCCAAGTATACCCTAGACCTAGGGCTAGTACTTAGTGAGGACACGAGTGTGCGCCGTAGGCGGACACGAGTGTTCTGCTAAGCAAACTCCCTAAGGCTAGGTTTGGGATAACCCTAAGCACATGACCTTGCGAGTGCCTCACGAAAGGGCTCCTGCTAACATGCTTAGGTTGTTCAACCCTTGAATTCCAAGGAGAACACTCCCCTAGCCAAGTGTGCCAAAGCACACCTAGTTATGAGACCTAACCTCCCTTGAGCGGATGCCCAAGGCTTAGCACCCTAGTGCAAGCACAAGCATGTCTGTTTGCTAAAGTATCCAACCCCTTGGCGACAAGCCCATGACATAACCCCAAAGGGCGTGCCATGTGACGTTTAGCCCAGTGTCACATCTCCATGTGACACTGCCTTCCCCGATGTGGGCTATCATGCCATAGCCCTTAGATTCAAGAGTTGCACCAAGTGCCACAAACGTGGCTCCTAAATGCCAACTCTAGAACCCCTCAATGAACCCTCAGGAACGTAACATGAACCTGTCAAACAAGATCCCACGCCCACAGTTGGACAAGGACACGGATGTGCCTTGCTTGGCCTGAGTGCTACACCTAGCTTGACGTGGAGGAGGAGGCTGGAGACAAGCCTCAACCTCTGCCTCTTGGAACGTGCATTCCGACAAGACCTCCCAGGCATGGATTCGCCAACGTTAAGGGTAAGCTACCCCGAAGGTGGGACGTACCCCTGGCATCTGGAAGTTAGGGCGGCACAACAGAGGGTTGTGCCTTGACGACACAAGCTAGAGCTTGCACCGGGAGAAGAGTAACGAGCTCAGTCATGAACCCAGGAACCCTCACTCCTATATACTACCTTATTTATGTGACAGAGGCCCCCCCCCCTGTTTTCCTGTTTACATAAGTGGGCTAGCACTGAAATCTCATTCCCAGAGGGAACATACTTGGTGAGTTATCCATCGACCCCTAAACCCTAACCTGTCAAACCTGGGGTATTTCTAAGCATATCCGACATGCCGAACTCACCGGAACTAGCCATTAATCCAACCGGGACACGGAAAAAGGTAAGAGTTTTCTAGAAGGTAAGTGCTAGCTTCGCTTAGAGTTTCTTGCAAATATCTAAGGACAGCCGGCCGGACTACCCCTAAACACCTAAGTGCACTAAGCGGGCTGTTTCTCACTACATCTAGGGCTTCAACATAGTACAGTAGGTAACAACAGTCAACGTCCAAAGTAAAGAGGAGTCATAGTAAAAACTATGACACACTCCCCGCCTTTGAAAATGTCAACGTCCTCGTTGACGTCCAACTCCAAGACTAGATAATGTTAAGAAAATTAACCAAAACTAACATATCACTCTATGCGGAGTCAGCCAAAAGTTCACATAAGTTTTATTACCCCCCTTGCATTACGCGAAACCAAGTACTTCAGAACCGTCGTTCACTGAGTCGTAAACCCAGCTGCCGGAGGCACCACCTGCGACATGAAGTCACTTGGAGACCTTTTGCACGTCTGCAAAGTCTGTCACCCGACGCACAACACAATGGTTAATTTCTTTACTTAACTAGAATTTATATTGGAGGCCTCTAGTTAGTGTTGTTGCCGGCCCCTTGGTTAACAAGAAATAAAGACTTGCTTTATTCCTTAATATTAAATGCTGTTGACGACCTCTGTCGTCTAACACAACAAGCACTTCTCAAATGCTTGACCAAACACCTTCGCATTTCTTTTGATTTTCCAATGGTCCCACATCTCCACATGTTACGATATTATAGCTTACATCTCTGCATCCCTCGGTGCTTCTCATTACCCCTTTTCATAAGGGTCTGCTACTATACCTATCTCTCATTAGTATATAGCTACGCCAGACTAAGTATGAGACTTTTATCGGAATCAAGCTCTTTTCCGATATAAGAGTACAAGTCGTAAAACCCTGTTCTTTGTAAACATGTCAATCTGGCCAGAGGCGATCACAGAGGCGCATGGCTGTACACATGTATACAACAAGGTCTTGCCAATCTACCAACTGCCATTCACTTGGTGTGTTATTAACATAAATTTATTCCCGATAGGAATCAAATTCAGTCAAATCGCGACCAAGTGTGATAGCTTACCATTTGTCCTTTGCAACCATCTTTGTACTCTTTCATAACACCGACCAGTTCAGGGACCAGATAAGCTAACATACCTTTCTTACAAACTAATGTGGAAACCAGGAAATTCAACCCATCTCTAGTGCCTCAATCGACAATCTTTAGATAACACTCTCTTAATTGTACTCTCATTGTACTCATTCCCAAAGAGCAATCATACTAGATGCCGTTCAATACTTCCTAACTTTATTCACTAAGTTCAAAATACCAAATTTTAAGACTTAGTTTCCACGATAAGAGTCTCTCTGAATTCAGAATACTGCACGCCTCCATAACATTATATTTATTTCCAACTCTTAAACTGATTTCGTAAATGTTTCTCAACACTATACCGAAGTATAGCATTTTCACTAATTGAAGCAACTAGTGTTTTTGATAAACATCTTTTAAAACTAATCCTTATTCTATAAATAGTCGCAATTTCGATATTGATACTCTCGAATGGATAATGATCGTTTTAACGTTCAAATCCTAAGCTTATAACTAGTTGTTATACTAGTGGATATAAACTTACAATCATATCAATTTATCGAAATGCTACAACTAATATAGATATGGTCTTAGTTTACATGAACCGAACTTCAATTTTGAGACGGAAATATAATGTTATAGTATTTCGAGGAACTTTGTTCAGAGACTAAGAGGAATCATGAACTAGTGTCTGGTTCATCTAACTGATTTAGTAAGATATCAACCTCCACATAAATGTTATCATAACACTGAAGTGTTATATCAACTTCATGTTTAGTCATACCTTATAATTCAATAGATCTCCCCAAACATGAATAAATATCTAGTTCAGTATGTTGAACTAAGATACATTATTCATTCTAGACACCTAGTAATCCAGAAAGTACACATTGCCCCTCAAGCAATGTATTGAGAAATGCCTCATTTCTCAACTAACTTGAAAACACGTTTCAAGTTATAACACTAAGGTAGTGCCTTACCAAAGTGTAACTCAATCCGCTTGAGTCTTTATATTTATGATTATGGCCACCTCATGTGATCATAACCAAGTTTGATATTGAGCGCTCCAAACTCAATATTAAGAGATATCATACTATACTTTGACAAGTCATTTATAATCAATCTTAAAAGATTGTCATAAAATTTCAAAGTTTAAGATATAAATATCTCAAGATGAGGTGATAGGAAACCTCATATTTTACCGATATTGACATACTTATGGATTGAACACAATCATCAAGAAGGGACAATCTTCTTGAGCTAATCCCGCTATATATCACTTTCAAGAATATTGAACCAACTCAAGGAACACCATCAAACCTTGAGATAGAACTAACTAACCCAAGGAATACAATCAAACCTTGAGTCAAGAATAGTTCTATTTTTCAATATTCCAAAGATTGAAGATACATACTTTATGTTCTTTAAGTGCCCACATTTGCGACCATGATGCAAGTCAAGAAACCGTCTTTTGAATAATCGTATTCGACTCTAAAATGAAATGATATTGAAAATCAATATCAACTTCTAATTCTCATCGAATACCGACTCTCTGAGGAGGTACATGCACTTAAACCTCCAATGGAAATCCGACTGTTACTACTCATTGTAATTCTCAACATAAGTTATCAAACTTAGCAAGTTTCCTTACTTAGTGATAAACAAAGGAGAATCCCAAATCATGCTCTTCTTAACCAAGGAATCACCCTTGTTCAAGAGCTTATCCCCACATTGCAAACAACGTTACAATTTCAAGATTAAAGAGTTAACAATGAAAATGCACAAGTGTGCCGAACGCCTTCACTATGCAAGTCCTTCATTACTCAGTAAACTGAAAATGTAAACGTATGTTTCCAACATTACTCTTTCTGATAGATCATGCCATCTATCCCAAAAGCATTGATAGGGATGCAACATTAAATCCGTCTACTGCCAAAATCTATTATTCTATCTCATTCTTATGATCCCATATGAGATAACTTCATAATCAAGTTAGAGCTAGCTAACTTGAATACAGTGCGCCTTACAACTAACTAAGGTTTCAAGTTGTACTTTGTTCAAATAGGACTTGAACTTAGTAAACTATTTCACCTAATGTTACTTGCAGCTAGCGTCATCAAAATATTGCGAACATCACAATACTTTGATTACATTGGATCTTCGAACCAACTGCTTAACATATTCATCATATGTTAATATTTGACATTTTGTTGTATTTCACACCATAGTCTGCTTCTAGAGTTACACTCTCGGAAACATGCACTATAATGAGAGCTTATTTACACTTTATGTCAAAATGTAGTGTTCACTCTTATGTTTGAATATGCCCCTTCTCCGAAGTCAAAGACGCACTTCTGAACATAAGTCTTTCCCCGTTTGAACACTAGTTGAACTGATATTGAATCTTGCCTAAGCCAAAACTCAATGGACACTGTCTGTTTCCAAATCATGTGTTATCCCAAATTCAAACACCTTAAAAAAAAGAAAAATTTTCAATAATGTGTAGACTTAGGATATCACAAGACCCACTTCCAAGACTTAGTTTGTAAGCCAGAACAAACTAACATGCCACGTCTTGTGGAAGTAATGGTAAAGTAACCTGGCATACAACTTGGAAGTTGACTTCCAAGTGCTCTTCAACATTGGAGTCCATAACCCACACCCACTTATAAGTAGTGTCTTGAAGAGTTATAGATCTCAGGACCAACTCTCACGCAGAATTCAGACATTAGCCGAAAGTGATAAGTACTTCAAAATTTAGAACTAACTAAACCCTAAAATACACTACACTTTAGGTAGTCCTACTGACCGCAGAGAATAGGCTCCGATACCAATTGTCAGAGTTTTAACCCAAAGGGCCAACACGTGGCAACACGTGGCTGCCAGGTGGCCATTTGGCGTCATCACCCTGTGTGAGCAACGCTAAGTTTCCCAGAACAACCCCAACGACCCCTAGGGTTAGACTCTAATGCCCAAGTGGACAGGAGACTTAGGGTTTAGCCTAAGTCTCCCTAGAATGTCTGCCCCCAAACCCTTGAGGGATAACCCTAGTTTGACTTAGAGTGTCTACCCCCAAAACCCTTGAGGGATAACCCTAGTTGACTTAGGGTCTTGCCCTAGAAGACCTAGACAGGCTCATGCCCTAACCCCCATCAAGGAGACGTGTGTTCCACACATACCCCTGACAGAGCTAAGGCATCGTCACTTACCCCTTGAGGAATCACCCTCATCCGGGAGTACAACCCCTTTAGGGCGACAAGGGGTACCCTGAACCACGACTAACCCCTAAGGGTTTGAGTGGCCAAGTTATACCCTAGACCTAGGGCTAGTACTTAGTGAGGACACGAGTGTGCCCGTAGGCGGACACGAGTGTTCTGCTAAGCAAACTCCCTAAGGCTAGGTTTGGGATAACCCTAAGCACATGACCTTGCGAGTGCCTCACGAAAGGGCTCCTGCTAACACTTAGGTTGTTCAACCCTTGAATTCCAAGGAGAACACTCCCCTAGCCAAGTGTGCCAAAGCACACCTAGTTATGAGACCTAACCTCCCTTGAGCGGATGCCCAAGGCTTAGCACCCTAGTGCAAGCACAAGCATGTCTGTTTGCTAAAGTATCCAACCCCTTGGCGACAAGCCCATGACATAACCCCAAAGGGCGTGCCTCAGGCGTTGTACCATGTGACGTTTAGCCCAGTGTCACATCTCCATGTGACACTGCCTTCCCCGATGTGGGCTATCATGCCATAGCCCTTAGATTCAAGAGTTGCACCAAGTGCAAACGTGGCTCCTAAATGCCAACTCTAGAACCCCTCAATGAACCCTCAGGAACGTAAGTGAACCTGTCAAACAAGATCCCACGCCCACAGTTGGACAAGGACACGGATGTGCCTTGCTTGGCCATGAGTGCTAACCTAGCTTGACGTGGAGGAGGAGGCTGGAGACAAGCCTCAACCTCTGCCTCTTGGAACGTGCATTCCGACAAGACCTCCCAGGCATGGATTCGCCAACGTTAAGGGTAAGCTACCCCGAAGGTGGGACGTACCCCTGGCATCTGGAAGTTAGGGCGGCACAACAGATTGTGCCTTGACGACACAAGCTAGAGCTTGCACCGGAGAAGAGTAACGAGCTCAGTCATGAACCCAGGAACCCTCACTCCTATATACTACCTTATTTATGTGACAGAGGCCCCCCCCCTGTTTTCCTGTTTACATAAGTGGGCTAGCACTGAAATCTCATTCCCAGAGGGATATACTTGGTGAGTTATCCATCGACCCCTAAACCCTAACCTGTCAAACCTAGGGGTATTTCTAAGCATATCCGACACCGAACTCACCGGAACTACCATTAACCCAACTGGGACACAAAAATGAGGGTAAGAGTTTTCTAGAAGGTAAGTGCTACCTTCGCTTAGAGTTTCTCGCGATATCTAAGGACAGCCGGCCGAACTACCCTTAAACACCTAAGTGCACTAAGCGGGGCTGTTTCTCACTACATCTAGGGCTTGCCAACATAGTATAGTAGGTAACAATAGTCAACGTCCAAAGTAAAGAGGAGTCATAGTAAAAACTATGACAGCGTGGCGGTACAAAAAGGCATAATGATGCAATTGTTGAATTTGCTTAACAAATATTGTAGCATTGTAGAAGAGGTGATTCGTAAAGATTGAATTATTGACCAACGAATATGTTATAAACCTCTCAAATTTTACGATGTAAGAAAGGAAAGCAAGCCATACTTCTTTAAGAATGAAAGATTAACTGGGCTCCATTGGGAAATCAATCAGTTAAGGATAATGAAGAACCACATATCTTAGTGGTATACAACTCTACTCAAAAAGGCTATGCTTAACCAAAAACATTGCTTGTATCCATCCAATCACTTTCAACCCATATTTTGATATTAATACCATGGATGAACTAGTGTTCTACTTGGATACGTACTTCAGAAAGAGAATCTTGAAAACTTTTGTGAACAATATCCATCATATAAAAACATATCCTAACGCTTTTCTTTCTTGTGATTTTGAATTTTATAAATTAAAGGAGAACAACCAAGCGCTCTACAATATTAATATTAAGTAACGTCATTTTTTAGATAAACTTTTATGCATTCATGTTCTTATCATAACTTATGTATTAACAAGGATGGCAACTCCTAATTGCATTCGTGAGAATGTTAAGTAGTGGCAACAACATAAAAATATTGACCAAAATGAATTGATTAATTCGAAGAGTGATGAATTAGATAAAGTGAGGAGATTTCTCTATATGGTTAAGGAAAAAGTAATTACAAATAGATTAACATGTTGATAAGAAAATGATTTCATTTGTAATTATATTTGTAGTATTTTTTAAGTATTGTAAAATATTTTTATAATGAAAAATATATAAATATTTTAAGATACTATATTCTTTACTAAGTAAGGTCAATGAAGGATTAATTTGTTAATTAATTAATATTTAAGACTTAATTATATATTTATTAAATAATTAATTAATAATTAAAACTTAAGTTTAATTAGTAATTTATTCATATTCCTATTTTCATGTATCATGCCCATTTTAATTATAATGTGCATATATGCTAAATCTCATCCAAAAACTCACAATAACAACATGATCCCACAATCTACATATAGAATTCCAAGAACACCTCCTAAGGGTGATGGAGATGCATGTGTGTCTAAGAAGCATCTTAAGATGAAGAAAGGAAGGCAGGTGCAAGAAGATAGTCTTGGTGATGAAAATGAGATTCCTAAAGATGTTTCAAAGGGATTGTTAGGTGACATGTTTAATGATTTGTAAGTTAAAATGAATTTGTCACTACTTTGTGTCAAATGAAAGTGCATGAGGCAGTGTGGAAGATCAACAAGCCTAATGAGAACCTCATAAAGAAGTTTAAGACTATAAAATACATAGAAAACAAGGGGTAATTGGTGATTTCTTTGAAGGATGAGCTTGGATGAGAGTACGTACTCAACGAAAAGAAGATGCAATGGATTTATATTCAACATATCCTTATGTTAATACCACTTAAGCTTAAGTGGTATCATTTTGTAATTCATTCTTAAATTTACATTAAAATTATAGCAATATTTACTCATAACTACATAGCTGAATTTCCTCCAATTGATATTACTTGAGTTCGAGTTGGAGAAAATTTATTATTGTAGATATGAGTGAATATTGTGATTTAACTTAAATCATTATTCCACTAAGTTATCTAAATTTCCTCCAACTGGCACTACTTGAGCTTGAGGTACCGATTATAAAAACTTGGTGCTATAGCTAAATCTAGTATTTTGGTTAGCTTAAATCATACTTCATTAAGCTATAGTGCCAAATCTTTTCTATTGGTACCACTCAAGTGGTACCAATTGGAGGAAATTTAACATTGTATCGATTTCATATAATTAACACAAGTATAAGTTTTTATATAAGTAACAATGTTAAATTTTGTCAATATGATACACTCTAGCACATTGTACTAGATGGATGAATTTTGACACTGTTGCTTATTATAAAAAACTCATAGAGATAGTTATTTTTGAGTATAATATTTTTTTTACACGTGGTTAATGAATAGTGTACACAAAAGATCAACAAATGAAGCGTTTGACACTATATGAAGTTGACAATTGTCCCTAGTGCCTAGATTGGACAACCGGTTTTGAAAAGGAGACGTACAAGAGTAAAAAGGGCTTGTCACCACAAATAAGGAAGGGAGAAAGAGAAATAAGAAGGTGATGAACAAAAAAAAAACGAGGAGGAAGAGGGCTAAGGGACTAGGGAAACAGCTAATTGTAGCTGTCTAGATTATAACGTGAACAAAAGTTGAAATAGTCAACAAGGCAGAGTTGTACTAAGACTTGGATAAGCATTGTTAGAAATGAAGCATGAGACAAGCTTAAGATTATCAAGGAATAGTGTAACTATGAGTCAAAAAAAACTCTGGCCATGACGGGTCGGGTCGGGTCATCATAAAAAAAGTTAAAACTTATTTATGTTAAGGATACTAATAGGGTTCTCATATGGGAAGGATCACACGGTAAAGACTTGGAATATATATATAATATACATAGTGCATGTTTTGGTAGGCTTATTAGCAAAAATTATGGACAACAATGGGTGGACATGAGAATGATAAAGATAAACAAGAAACTTATATTTAGAATTATTATCTAACTATTTGTTACATGCAAAAAACTACACTACCATGATACTGACTTTGTTTGGCAGAATCAACCCCCATATTTACATTAACATGCTATGATAACAATGATTATTTCATTGTAGAATTCAATCAGTATCCATTATACAACAAGAACACAACAACCAAATGTGATAAATGGAGATTTGTATGAGTTCTTATGAACTTGTCTGTCTCCACCCAAAGGATTTGTGGTGAATCTTATATGTAGTTTTGGTTCAGCTATACCTAGTGTTGCAAGAGAGGGTAAATGTTACATAAGACTTGAGGAGAACAAGGGACTTTGTAGCCACGATACATGAGTACATGACTAGAGGTTTAGTTTCAACATAGTAGTAGAAGCTCAAGACTTTGTTGACCCAGAGGACACCATTGTGGTTCAACATATGCCTAAATCACCATAAGATTGTAAACATACTTGGAACCACACACATCTATATTCTTGTCTCTCTATTGGCATTCATATTATAATGATGTAAATCGTCTCTAACCTAAATATAAAAAAAGATTATACATTTCTATTTATAAACTATACTCTAGATGGCTTTTACTTCTATGTTTTAGATTTTATAATATTAATTAATATTTAATACATGCCATTGTGTACACTTTTAAATATACTTGAATTTGGACATATTATAAATTATATATTAAGGTATATTAAAATCACACTAATTTCCAAAGTAAAGTTTATAAATTTGTAATGGGATCTATTTCGTTCTCAAAAATGATCGTGCGCCGCGAGGGACTCGCGACACTCAAGCAATATAACTGCCTCAGCCAAATATAAATCCCGCTATTAAAATGAAAAATGCCTACCTACATTATGGCATAGTTACGGCCGTGTTCACCGTGTTTCATGAACACGACCATGGGTCGTGTTCATGAACAGTATATATTGTTACAAACACAAGCCGTGATCCCAACCGTGGTTGCTGGGATCACGGTCTGTGTTCATAAACACAACTTAGGATATCAATACCATATCTCGACTTCATCTCCTCCAAGCTCTCGATCTTGTTCGCTGCTGCTTCCACTGCTGATTCTGGCAGTGCCGCAACCACCTCCGCCGCTCCATTTGCTGCGAATTGGAGGAGAGGTGCTTCATTTGCCCTATTGCTGTCAAGCATGGCACAACAATCCAGCATACTGCAGGGATGGAGACAATGTCAAAGATTGATACTCATACAGGATTACAAGTACATCTAGTATGTATGGGGATATATAGGCCATCCAAATGTTGTATGTGTGTATTCATATATCTATATGTAATACATGTGTTAAAGGATGTATTTATACATCCTCTTCATATCCTTACATTTGTGTAAGTACACACACAACAATATAGGAATGGGATAAGTGGCAATAGGGCAAGCAGTGCCAGAAGAACAAGTTGTAAATAGAATCAGCCATACAAACAATGAAAATAAACATATTCAAATTTGATGGATATTAATATGATTGTGTGGATCTTTGAGTAGTTTATATATAACAAAAAGTAGTATATTCTTAAAATTAAAATTAAAATATTTTTAAAATATTCAATAGGATATTCATGAGCCACTATGAGCCGTGATCATATTCTGTAGTTGGGTTTCTGAACTCGTGTTCGTGTTCGTAATGATGGGGAATATTATTATTACCATCTTCTACAAACCCTTTCTCCATACAAACAGGGCATCTACTGCTAAATATGATTTTATTATTTGGTTTTGCCCTATTAATCTATCTATTCGTCTCTATTTATCTATTTCTTCTAAAGTATGTATATCATATATTAATATCATGTCATAGCCATTAGATTCAAGAGTTACATCAAATGCCACAAACGCGGCTCCTAAATGTCCTTGGTGAACCTT
The DNA here is from genome assembly GCA_003024785.1 of Selaginella tamariscina. Classification (NCBI taxonomy): domain Eukaryota; kingdom Viridiplantae; phylum Streptophyta; class Lycopodiopsida; order Selaginellales; family Selaginellaceae; genus Selaginella; species Selaginella tamariscina. Next base: position 14,443 of record PUQB01001174.1, on the reverse strand, counting down.
TAGAACTGGGTAATGTGAACTTGTTAAATAAGATTCCACACCCACAATTAGACAAAGACATAAATGTGCCTTGCTTAGCCACGAGTAAACGTATATTGAGTATACATGTGTCGTTGGCATCAATGTTCATTTCTAAACCTTATATGAAAATTAATTTATGTCGAAACTCAACTCAGGACTTCTCGTACGCATGCGCTATTAGGGGGGGTCAATCTTAAAAAATGTGCAAAATAAAATCTGCCATTTTTACATTTCGGTGGATTTGTAAAAACACACCTCCGAGGTGCAGATTTTGAAATCCACCAAATTTAATTAAATCTGTTGTTTTTTACATTTTGGTGGATTTGGAAAAACGCATGTTTAAAGGTGCAGATTTTGAAATCCACCAAATTTGATGGATTTGATATAAAAAAATTAGTGGATTTGGGCATAGCTGATTTCATCAAATTCACCTCAAAAAGTTTAAGATTGACCCCCTATTATCTTTATATCTTTTTATGTGTTTAAACATTGTGATTCGACTGCAATAGTATCCATTAACACTTATGTGCTGAAGGGACAAAAGTCCTCTTTTTAGTATTAGAATAATGTGACAGGTCAGAACATGTGTAAATTAATTCTTAAATTTTTATTCAAATGAAAACAGCATTTTAAATTAATTAATAGTGTGTTTTGTATTAAATATAATTTAACAATACGTATATTACCGTGAATAAAATATATATATATTATATATGAACAAAATAACAATTTACTATTTAATTATAAACGGCCCCTTCATACTTTTAAAACTATTATTTTATATGAAACGTTCAAAATGAATAAACATTAGTTATCAACTAAATATCATATTACGTAATAATTAGAATTTAATAAAATACTAATTATTATTTAGTTTTCAATAAATTACAAACTGCAATGTATCTTCTTAAAAGAATTAGAATATAACATATATTGTATTCAGTATTAAATATAATTATTGTTAAGATGTAACAAGTTATATTCAAATAAAGCAAGCAATTTATTGTTTAATATTTAAAAAAAGAGCTGGGTCTGCAAACTATGGTTGGGCAAAACCAAAGCACTTAGGATGGCATGAAGGAGAACCGTGTGCCCACCCTTCGGGCTTCTTCCTCACAATCTCTAAGCTCCATTCACGCTTCCCAAGGTTGTACACTATCACAGGTGTTCTTACCCGTTTCCTGTCGTCTCTCCCATCGAAAACCTAATAACAAAATATATACAGTTACCTATATAAAAATTTAATATATCTGATTTTGACCTGTATGAAGTCTCCATGCCTACAACAGACAATCAACTCTTTGGTTATGCAATACCGACCTCTTCCAAATGCTTTAACCCACATACTCTCCTCATGCTTACTTACAAACTGGAGCTCTTGTTCTTGTATCAGCCAAATTCCTATTCCTGTCCACTTTCTTATAAAAGCCAACTATATAGAACTTTTCTTCCCAACGCACTAGAGAAAGTACATTTTCCAGCTTGACATTGTCAGACTTGTGTAGTAGCTTCACATCCCACTCCATGCCATTGTTTGCACTATAACATGTAAAGTGCATCCCACAAAGGTCAAGCCTTTGTGCTATTGCATATGTTTTACCATCTTGTGCAACAATTGCATAAACAAATGGTTGTGTATGGTTTTGAGGCTCCACTAACCAGCCTTTATTCAATTTTGTAGAGTCATACACTAGTAGTGACCCATGCCGATAACCAAAATAGGCTAGGATCAAGATCTGATAACGACCACTGCCTATGTCTGAAATAGTAGCAAAGCCAATATATGCTGCTCCATATGGAAAAGGAGGCAGGTCCTTCCAATTGCTTGTCATGGGATTACCTACTGCAAATATGTAGTTACTCCGTTGTATAAGGGCCAGACCTGAATTTGTGCAAGACCATAGCTTCATGCAATCTAAACATTTAATTCGAAACCATTTAGACAAGGAGTTATTATATAGAATGACATGATTATCTTCATCTTCAAAGGTACGACATGGGCTTGTACCATCCTTGTTCCAAGACTTGACTTGTGCAGAGAGAGCCAACACCCATGTAGTTCCATCGCAGTATGATCTCTTAAATTCAATGGAATCTACTAAGGTTTTCAAAGCCTTGCACACCGACCGAGCACATAGCAAACTTGGGAAGGGGAGCTTGGACATGATGACTTCTTGAACATCATTAGGTAAAGATAAGACATCCAGAGGTGATAAAGACTCTGGAGCATTGTTCTTCTTTTCCTTGAATCCATTGTCCTACACAAATAATTATAGTTACCAAAGTAATTCTCTAAGTGCTTGAGAGACAAAAGAGCACCCAAGCTAGAGACTAACTAAAACAAGCCATACAAACCCAAACTTCCGCTAATTGTACCTCTTTGTTATAGGTGACTCAAATCCCAAATCCTTCTTTTTTTGGTCAAGAAAAAAGACTTTATGAACTGCATGCACCGTTATTCAAGTCCAGAATGACCACTCAAATCCTCCCCGTACTATCCCTTTTTTCCTTTTTATCAATTTTGAAGGAAGTATACTATCCTATTGATGTTGGACTACTTGGAATCCCATTACAACATCACCAATGGTGAACAGCGTCACTGTTTTAAATCCCTAGGACAACTTTGAAGTCCCTAGTAGGTTATGGATAGGATCTATATATAATGAGATAATACGTGTACGAGCGCCGTGTCACGCGGTTGATCAAGGTGGCAGGTGCGTGATCAAGGTAGCGCGTTGTAAAACCTACCACATGATAAAATAAATAAAGGACCTAAGGAACGTATTAAAAATAAGTAAACTATTATATCTAGAAAAATGAATTAAAAACAGAAATTTTTATAGCCATATTCTAATAGTATAATAATACATAGGTATACATTATAACAAAAACAATAATATAATGCTACTATTACATGGACTTATTCTAATAGTAATATAACAAGTATTATTTTAATAATATAATACAATGTTACCTAGTAGGTTATGGATATGATATTTTGAAGTCCCTAGTAGGTTATGGATATGATCTAAGCAAATTAGCATTTAGAAATTTTCCTTGGCTAATTAGCATTTAGAAATGATAATTTATATGTGTTTCTACATGTGATTCTTGATATTACACCATATGAATGTTTATAATTTTCTACATATGTTATCTGATATTACCTCCTTTTTAATAACGAGTTTCATGAGTTGTACTAATATGCTTTAAACTAGTTTATTAGGATAGTGTTGATGAAAATCAATAATAACTACTTAACCATTTTCATTATTTACATATTATTTTTAAAGTATATATTTGATGTGCAATTATCATATTAAAGAAAAAAAAATTCAAATTGTTAATAATCAAATTAAAAGAAAATTCAAATTGTTAGTAATCAAACTTCTTCAAATAAAAACTGAAACTACAAATATACATGTGTGTGTGTGTGTGGCGTGCGTGCGCGCTTAATTTTTTATATCTTGGAGTGCCTCCTACTGTAATAAGCCAATTAAGTTATTGCTCTACCATATTATTGTACTTCAACAAATAAAATTATCATCTCTATTATAAGTAACCTATAAGTTATCATAAATTTCTCTATAGTATACATTATAAAAGCTGTTTTTATAAAAAAAAAAAAAAAAAAAAAAACCTTTTATTTTCAATATAAATATTTATGTAAGGGTCTAAAAATAAGGTCAAATTAATTAAAAAGTACAATTTTGTCAAGTCCTATTTCAATTCATTATTATATTCATATTCATTACTTTGACATTTAAATTTCCACAATTTTATATTTATTAATAAAATTTAAATAATACTAATAATGTTTTAAAAATATTGCAAACATATTCCAGTAGTTTGTATTAATTACATATTAAAATAATTTAAAAATATATTTTTTGAAATTTAAATTATATTAATTAAATGTTAAAATTATATAAAGTATTAATTATGCAGTCCTAGGTCCAAATTTAAAATACTTTTTACAATATCATTTATTTAATTCTTATAATTAAGCTATAATGCTCAAATTAAAAAGATCTTTTATAATATGATAAGAAAATATCCTTATAAAATAATTCACAAGTATCAGCAAGTAAAAAGTCAAAATTACAATTGGTATTGTTTAGTCTATTTCATTAAATAAACTATTTTTAAAATAATAATAATAATAATAATAAACTTTTTATAACATGATAAGCTTTATAAAACAATTCTTTATTTTCAATATAATCATTTACACAAATAGGATTTGAATGAAACATATGATTTTTATAATACCATCATTTTTATAATAATGAAACTTTATGTTCTTTAGATAAGTCTTCAATTTTAATATAAATATTTAATAATAAACTCAAGTTAATTCCATCTTTAAGTTAATATAATAAAATATTTAAGAAATTTCAATGATAAATACCACATTAATTTAGATAAAATAATTAAAAATTATGAAAATGTAAATAAGTTTTGTATTTGATAAGGATGGCATAATAAAACAATGAAGTGTATATAATTTAAAAATTATATAGACATTGGTGGATATTACAACCAAAATAATAGATAACTTTGCATGTTTTATTTTTCATATAAGATATAAAAAGTGACACTTGAGTTAATGGATCATGACTTGAAATAATTAAAGAATTATATAATTATTTTTTTTAATTAGATATATTAAACACATTAAGATGTACAAAGGTAAACATGTGTTGTTTTCATATGTTTTAATTAAATATTTTATTTATAAAAATAACCTTAATAATGATTATATCTACATATTTACAACTTGCAAATGTAGATCTTAATTAAAATTGATACACATTGGAGCTGAACCATGATAAAATACATTAGAGTTTTTAACAACATGTTTAAATGCTCATAAACACAATAAGGATAATTAACATTTTTTTTAGTGTCCTTCTTTTTCTTACAAGGTACACCATGTATATAACTATAAAATTTAATAAAGATAATGATAAAACTTTTCATGAACTGTGGTGTTAATAGAATTACATGAAATTGTTCAAGTTTAGAAATGCATTAACTTTAATAAAAGAAAATTTAATAACAATGTTTTACAGTAACTATTGAAATTATTCCATGAAATATTTTATCTAATTGAATAAAAAGAAATAATCTAGTCACTTGAAAGTCTCAAATTCATAATAAAAAATAAAATATATATTCATTTTTCTCACTACCACTTAAGAAAATAATCTTTCTTTATAATAAAATAACTTCTCTTTATAAATGAATGGTAATAATCACTCATTATTAGTACATGACATTAATTTATAAAAAGTTAATTCCAAAAAACATAACATGTGACTAATACAAAAATTTAGTCCATACATTTACAATTCTCTTCCTTTATAATGAATATTCTTTAAACAACTTATATTGTCTGGTGATGAAATTTTTATTATTTTCCATACTTACTATTCCTTTTTATGTAAATGTTTTTTATTTTGCTTCATTTTTTATTAAATACCATAAAAGTGATTTAAAATCAAACAATTCAATAATTAACAACATAACACATGTTATAAAAACAATGAAAATTAAAAACACAACATATTATGAAGAAAGCAAAAATCAATAATGTGGTAGAAGATAAGAATAACAAAATTAACAATATAAGACAACACAATGGGTGACAAAAATTAACATATTATATATTATAAAAACAGCAAAATTAACACCACATTAAATCACAAGGCCAATACAAATAAAAAAACATTAATAGCGAGATTGATCTTGTTACATGAAAGATGCATTAAAGACAATTCATATGCAACTTAAGAACTTAAATGATTAGGTTTGTGAAAAGTATTATTCATCTTTAATAAGTGTTCAAAAAAAGTTTTGGGTCTATATTTTTTAAAATGAAAAAACATAGTAAAAAATGTGTAACGACTAGCTTGTAATAATTATTGTGTTAACTAAGAGGATCTCTCATGTTATATGAAACACATTTCATAATTATTTTATAATTGATTCATTGCAGCTTTATTTAGTTTAATTGATTAAAAGTTAATTAATAAATCATATTTGAAAATATTTCATGGACATTCTTAATTTATTACTTTTAATTTATTTAAAAAATAATCTCATTTTTATCATTCCATCATATTTTACCACTTTATTAATATATGGCTTTTTTAATTATTATTGTATACAAAAGAATTAATGGACAGATGGGATTTCTTCAAAGAAGTTTGATTACATAAAAGTACTGTGAGTCTTTGCAAAACTATTCACAGAAAACAAGGGGGGAAAAGGAAACCAGAAACAGCAGTGACATGTTGTGTTGATTTTGTATCATGGTCTAATACACATTACGGTTCAGACCATCGGATGGCCGAATTGGAACTATCTGGTTTAGGGTTTAACATTGTCTAACTAGCACCGTCTCGACATCTAACCTACGGTTGGTGAAGAAAAATTTAATACACTCTCCTAACATTTCATCAAGCAACATCATCTCGCCGCCTAAGAAATTTAAGTTTCAGATTAAATAGAAATCCTTCTTGCTAGCACGGAACGGATTTTATTAAGCATATTCAATTTACAAAACAACCTGAAATTTTTAATTTTGTTTGCATCATCCAACATCAATTCAAGGAGAAGTGTTATATATTGAAGTTTGCATAACAGGTGTGGAAGTGCACTACAAAGCCCAAAGCAAACAAAATAATTTTCTCACATTGCTTGCGACTTGAAATACTACATCTGCCAAACAAACATTTACATTGACAATGCTATGATCACCATGTATAGGAGCATGCAATATGCCTAGGGTGTTGAACTTGTTCAGGAAGATAAACTGTTCCATTAGATTTTTTTGCTGCATTCAAGGCATGCATAGGCTTTGGAAGGCAGACAGTTCTATTTAGAGAAGCCAGATAGTGGGCTGGTGTTCCTCCTACTATGTCCCCCATGTGTGTGGAGCATTTTGAGCATTTTGATCATAGTGTATTGCATTATTAAGGTCTCCACTAAAAGTGTACATTATGACGATTTACACTCGATTCTTGAAATGGCATGCATCTTGGCTCAACGAATTTCTAATCTAATTCTGGATAAGCTTTGTTTAGTGTATGTGTTAGCAAGTTTAAGATATGTATTAGTACATTGTATTTATCATGATTACTAAAATACATGCAAGATATAGCAAATGCCGTACAGTTTTATCTTTGTTCAATATGCAAGAGGATAATTAAAAAGGGGATCACATTTACGTACTTGAACTTGGAAGAGTCATTGAGACCACTGTGCAAACATGCTGCAAACATTGTTTGTCTCCAATATTAAAGATTGTAACTTTTGACATAAATAATCATATTGAAATAAAGTAATCATATATCACATTTATCTATAATGCACTACACCAATTTGTGACACAGGACCTTTCGATCTCAAAATAACAGTTCAGATCAGTACAAAACCCAAACATACTTAACAAATAGCTTGCTCTATTCATGCAAAGGCATGTGCGTTAGCTTTACAAAAATCTTACATCCGATAGTATCAAATTTGGATATGCTAGCATATCTAGCATTTGTTCTTTCCTTTGTAGCACAAAACTCACCCACGTCTTTTTGAAAGCAACTAGCTGGTGAAGAGTCACAATGGGTACGGTGGCTGAGTCATGTCCTCGGCATTGTCTTCAGGTAGATTAAAAAATCAAAATTAAGTACAACACTTGCTGGCCGATTATTCTTTCTTTAACCTATTTGGCATTGCAATCTGAAAAGACTTTCGACAGTATCACATGCTAATTGAGAAGGGGACGCGGCGTCACAACGGATACGATATGCTGGTATATAAATACGGGTGCAAACCCAAGCATTCACCACCAAGCATTTGCATTCTCCTTTCCTTGTGTTTTCATTTCTAGCTTATCTTCAAAATGGCTCCCACTCCCATGCCCAAAATCGATACTCCCACAGGCTTCAGAGCCATCTACTATCATGTAGAGTGGTCTATCTATGCACGCCAATACTTTGTCAAAGTCTTCCAATCGACAATCTTGTCGACATAGCTTATGCATTTCTTGATGTCCAAGCGATGGCAACTTAAAGATCTTGGACCCTTATGCCACTGGAGGACCCGATGGTAATATGTTCATTGACAATGGTGTCGATCCTCCCAACTCGTGGTATCCCGAGTCTCCTGCTGAAGACCGTGGCAATCTCGGTCAGTTCAAGAAGCTGCTCAAGGACCAAGGAGTGGTAGGCAAGCCCAACAAGAAGTTCAATCTCATGATTTCGATAGGAGGTTGGAGTAACTCCGTGCACTTTTCCGATGCATTCTCGACCGAGGAGCGGCGCACCAATTTCGTCAACTCCCTGTCCAAGTTTCTCAGCGACTTTCCAATTTTCAACGGCATCAGCATTGACTGGGAGTATGTGAGCGACAACGGGGTAAACTACGGCAAGCCTGGCAACTCGGTGTCACCCAATGACGGAGAGAATTTCATCCTCGTGCTAAAGAAGCTACGCGATGCACTGCCCGGCTACACACTTGCCTCGTGCTGCAATGCCGCCCCTGAGAAGAACCACTGGCCCATCCAGAAGGCTGCTGAGCTGCTAGACGAGCTGCATGTCATGACCTACGACTTCCACGACGGTAACTGGGGCGAAACAACAACAGCTCATCACACCAACCTTCGCAATAGCTCAGCTGGTAAATGGTCTGCTGAAGAGGCGGTCGAGTTCTTTCTCGGCAAAGGGGTTCCTGCTTCCAAGATCTTTATTGGTGGTGCACTCTACTCCCGCGGATTCGCAAACACCACGGGCATTGGCAAGCCTGCAAGTGAGGCTCCCCACACAAGTCTTGGGAGGAGGGAGTTGTGGATTACAAGGCCCTGCCTTGGAGTGGATCAACTGAGATGTGGGATGACGAGGCCAAGGCAGCTTATGCTTACGATTCGGCAGCCAAGTGCGTTGACACCTATGACAACGTTCAGTCCATTCTGGAGAAGGCTAAGTATATCAAAGAGAAGAAGCTGGGCGGAATCATTCTCTGGGAGTCGTCGGCAGATGTGCCATATGACAATTCCAACGATCGTTCCATCATGAAAGCTCTTCACGACCATCTCACGCACGCCTGAACAATCCATCCAACATGCAATAAGAGAGGGAACAGAGTTCAGATATGACTATGTAGCTAGTGTCAGTGTCATTGTCCAGTCTGTTCGTGTGTTTCAGATGTGTATTTGCAAAAAGAAAAAAAAATAATAAAAAAGTTTAGAGAATACGACACATACATATGTAACAATATCAACGTTTGTGTGGGCTCTGTTTAAACGGATAAGTTTTCATCACGTTTCCATCACACTGTAGCTGTTGTTGTCACGCCAGGTAAGGAACTTAATCTTAATTTATTTTGACAGCACTATATAGCTATAGCGTGACTTGCATGCCAATGTCACAGCCAGCATTTATAATAATCTAATAATATGACAATAACAGTGTGAAAACTTGGGATTTTTTTATTTGAGTTATATCAAGCTCCAATCTATAGTTGATTTTGTTACTTTCTAGACACTCCAAATCATCACACATTATATATTGATAAAATATCAACACGGGACACACGTGATAAAATTGAAATGACACAAAGATTAATATGGCCTTGAGGATGACACAAAAATTATAACTATATTAATTAACTATGTATATATATATATATATTAATACTACAGTATGAAATAAAAAGAATGAATAAATTATCTTATAATTAAGTGAATATTAGTAAATGTCATATTTTTGCAATATCCAATGCCATAAATTAAAAATTAATTATAAACGTTGATTGAGTTTTTTAAAAACTATATTTAAACTTTCATTTTGAAATAAATGAAATTTTAATTAAAATTCAAAGGGTATAAGAGTATATGTGGAGGCCGTGACTAAGACTGACCAAGAATAAAATATAACTCAGAATATTATATATTTATAAATATTAGAAAAAATTGAGAAAACCTAATGAAATGTAAATCTTTAACCTGAAATATTTTCATATATTTATGTAAAATATTCTTAAATACTTTTCAAAAACCCCTCGCAGTAGCTCAATGTAAATGCAATGGGTACCTGACCCTTAAATTAACAAAATTAAGACATGTGATCACTCTTGACATGTCAGCAAATGAAACTTAAAAACGACACATGAACGTAAACACATGTCACTAATTATCAGATTAAAATTAGGAAGTCAAAAAAGAATCATAATTTTCTTAATAAAAACACCAAGTAATAAGACTAGCGAGGAGAAGTTTTTTATAATTTTGAGCGTGGGTGACACGCCCAGACGTGTACTTAATGGCTATGTTACATGGGGACCCGGAATTACGTGGTACATGTAACACCACTAATTTGATATATTTGTTATGCAAGGTATATCATTAGAATATATGTTTAGGACCCTTGAACATAAATCAAATTCTGTATGGCTTCTTTTAAGTGTAGTCATTTAGAAAGTAATTAACCCAACATAATTTATCATATAAAAGTTAAAATTCAAATTAACACTAATTTTGTACATGGTTCATCATCAAGCTTATCAAATATACCATACAATTGATAAAGGTATCTATGGTATATATAAAATAATAAACGAAGAGAAAACTATTCATCACGAGGACACGGTGATTTTCTTTGGTAGGAAGAAAGTTATAAATTAGGGTTGGATGGAGGTATATAGACCTCTAAAGGTCTCAGATATCCTTAAAGAGACTCATTCAAACCTAGTAAGAGGCCCTTTTGCAAAGGATATAATAGTAAAAAAAATTCTTTAAATAAGATTATGGTGGCCTATATATGGCAAGATGTAAGTGAATATTATAGGGCATGTGATAAATGCCAATGTGCACAGTTGCCCTTAAAGAAATAAACACAACCTTATAATCCAGTTCTCTCACTAAAATATTCTCATAAGTGGAGAATGGATTTTATAAGATATATTAATCATGCGAGTTCAAAAAAGTATTAGTATTGATAAATTATAAAACAAAATAAAGCTTATCAAGAAGATTGGTGCTTATAATACATCGTATGTTATTTATAATATTATAATAGTGCACTATAGAATTCTTAAGGAAAAAACTGTGAGTGATATAGGAAAACATTTCGTTAATGAAACAATTGATATATGTATGAAAGAGTTTTGTACACCATATTATCTTTAGGGTAATGAAAAAGCGAAATTTACAAACAAAGTCCTTAAGAATGTCTTAAGAAAGGTGGTTTAAAAAACATAAAGGATTGGAATGAAAGATTGCCAAAAGTACTTTGGGCTTATAAGACAACATATAGAGTTACCACATGTATGATACCTTTTAAATTTGCATATGAACTAAAGATCTTAACTTTTATGTCATCCTTGAGAATTGTTGTATAATATAATATGAATGAAAATGAATTATTGGAGGGTCATCTAATAGAGTTAGAAAGGTTAGAACTAGAAAGGTTAAATGAGCTAAGAATGTATGTCTTATGAACAATACATGCAATTTGGAAAGGAAAAAGGCTTGGGTCAATAAGAAGAGATGGAAAGGAGATTAAGGAAGGGACCTTGTCCTCTAGTATAGAGAGAAGGTTGATGAAATGAATCAAAAACTTAACCTCAATTGGATAGGTCCTTTTCGATTAAGTATGTAAAGGAAGAAGGGTTGTGGAGTGGCAAACATTGAAAGGAGAGGAAATTGAAGGAATGGTTAACATGAATAAGTCAAGGAAATATAGGCTATAGGAGAACATTGCAACAAATAATATTTTAATTGGTTCAAAAAGTATATTCTCTCCACCGTCCTATGCTAAAAATGATGAGGTAGATCTAAGATTATTTATAGTGCACAATGAGAAAGAGATGGTCACAAATAAAGAGTTTTCGCCTACAAGAAATTGTAGAGAGCTGGTAAATTCACTCGAAAGTGAGAGATTAGTACATGTGCAACCTCTGTAATATAGTTTCATATTTTGTTCTTAACTTTTACACACACACACACAATCCATTTCACGTGTTTCAATAAATAGCATACGTTACATTTATACTTGTTTCTCGAACTTTTCTAGTGTTTCCGTTACTGTTGCTGAAGGAGCTTTACACACGCGCACACACAAAGTTACAAGGAGATCTGAACTACTAATCCATTAATCCATTAGTAAGCCAATGTGCGAGCCATTAGAAAGAGATGGTCACAAATAAAGAGTTTTCGCCTACAAGAAATTGTAGAGAGCTGTAAATTCACTCAAAAGTGAGAGATTAGTACATGTGTAACCTTTGTAATATAGTTTCATATTTTGTTCTTAACTTTTACACATACACAATCCATTTCACGTGTTTCAATAAATAGCATACGTTACATTTATACTTGTTTCTCAAACTTTTCTAGTGTTTCTGTTACTGTTGCTGAAGGAGCTTTACACACGCGCACACACAAAGTTACAAGGAGATCTGAGCTACTAATCCATTAATCCATTAGTAAGCCAATGTGCGAGATATTATCATAGTCAATATCATAAGGCGAGCGATTTGCCCGGCGATTGGTATAGAATGTGTTGAGGTCATTGTTTTGGCCCACGAAATCACTAAAGCAGAAAATAGAATTGCCATCTTGAGTTCTCCACTTGATATGACATGGCCTAGAAAATCAATTTTGAATTAATCAAAATTACACGTACTTTCCTTGGCATACAATCAGTAGCTTTGAAACACTTGCTTCAAGTGCTTCATGTGATCTTCCAACATTTCACTATACATAAAAGATGTTATCAATGTACATCATTACAAACCTGTTAAGAAAATTTCTAAACATATCATTTATCATTGTGCAAAAAGTTGCTAAGCGTTACACAATTTGAACAGCATAACTAAAAAATTCATAAGATCCATAAAATTTGAAATATAGTTTTTTCAATGTCTTCATATGTTACCCAGATTTGATAATAACCCGATCTCAAATTAATACAAATAAAATACTGAGCTTTTGTAAGCCTATTGAACGAATCATCAATTTGTGGAGGCAAGTACTTGCTCTTGATAGTAATCTTGTTCAAATCTCGATAATTTACACACATTCTTATCGTGCCATCCTTCTTAAACATGAAAAAAATTGGTGTCCCATATGGGGATTGACTTTGGTGAATATGTTCTATTTATATCAACTTTGCTAGTTGATGCTTCATCTCCACTAATTCATTTGGGTTTAGTCAATAGGTGCACATGCAAGGGGAAGACCCTCTACAACTTCAATGCAATGATCAATGTTCCGCCGTGATAGCAATTCAGGAGAAAGATTTGATTATCCTCTTATATTGTACATTTTGATAACAACCCAATGATAAAACTCCATCCGTAAAATGAAGTCAAATCCCGTCATATTCAATATTACCAAGTCAAGTTTCCCTTTTTATCCACCGATTCGGACATTAACTATTAGTTTTGATGTTTGTTTTTTAAACCAATCCTTAGCACCAAGGACATAATTAGAAAACAACATAAACTTTAGATTTTTATAGCTTTGAAAGTCTTGTCCTTGCTGCTGAGGATTTTTATTACAATTGCATTTATAATGCTTTTTCACTGAATACATATTGCTTGACCATTTTGCTAATTGTACTTTGACAAATAATAAATAGGAAAGTCCTCGGTGCCAAGGACTCTCCTTCAGTATTTTGGTTTGGGGTGATTATGTCAATCAATGTTGTAGTATTGCATCGTTTGCTCTATTATTATATATATCTTGTGGTTTGGGCTAGTTATTTTAGGTAATGTCATCCATGTTTACCGGTTTGAGAAACATGTGAATAAATTTATAAGGATTTACATGAGCCTTGGCCAGTAGCAAAAGGCACAAATTTGACACAAGAGGAGATTAAATTTTAACGGTTGCGGAATTCTTTCTTTCTATGGTCAATAGTTCATTTACTCAAACATCCACAAGAAGCACCCTCACATGGACCAATTTAAACATTTCAACTACACTCTTCTCCAAAGCCGTCCCAACAAGGAAGGGTAGGCACATATAAAAGTGTCAAACAAAGCAAACAAGAATGTGGCGTTTAATTATTTGTTGAAAGCCAAGCTTATTGGTCACAAGGTAAAGGAATCGCTAAAGTAGGTTTCCTGTCTTACAATGACATGTCAACATCTCTCATTACCCAAATTGTTCATGCAACAAGTTTCAGATTAAAAGAGCGTACCCAGTTGCAATTACACGCCTGGCATTCATATGTATTATGTGTTCATTCACATATTATGCATGAATTCTAATGTAAGACATATTCATCCACAAACCCGCACTTTCAAAATGTAAAGTTAACACACTTTTCTTTAATGCAATTATTAAGGGTTAATTATGTTCATTGTATTTGTCTATTCAATAACTAAGGCCCACTTTCCACTATGTGGTTAATTGCCT
>PUQB01001173.1:0-38891 GCA_003024785.1 Selaginella tamariscina | reverse complement strand
TTTTGGGGTAAAGAATTAAAATAAAATCTGTTATACTCGGATATGTTTGAAAATAATCATTTTTGTATTCAGATGTGGAATTGAGGTGACATTAAAGACGAGAGCAGGAGAAGAGATGGGCAGGGGGATTCTGGAATCAACTTGGCCATATTTCAAACTAAACGGGAAGCGCATTGGAAAACCATGGTTGCTGTCAAACTAACCTCTGTCACATCGCATGGACAAGCAAAACAATGGAAAGTGGGTGTGCTAGTCAAGCATCCGAAAGCATGCTGTGAACCCAGATTGAACGATGCTCGACACATATGCCTTGTTCCATCCAATGTCACGTTCTCGGATCCAGAGGTCGCCAGTTACAACATTAATTTCGGGTGGTTTTGTCGACTTGTGGATAATGACGTTCACGTGTTCACTAATGATGTTGACCGGAGTTCTTCTTCAACTCAAAACGAAAGCCCATCTATGTCTACTTCGAAGATCTTCAGACTCATCGAGTAGGTGTATTGTCAGGAGATATTGCTTCACAATACAGAAAATCCACAAGTGGAGCAATCGTCCCTCTTCACATTGAAGAAGAACACAGCGACATCATAAGGAGATTGAGAGGGTGGCTCGGTCTCAGGTTCTTTACAGATCACGTTCAATTTGCTTAGAAATTTGGGAGCTGGAAGAGTGTGCCGAGAACATTAGAACAGCATCAATCGGGGATCACACATGTTGATTCGGATCGTAAAGAAAATCATCATCGTTTTGTCAGCTGCACCTGTGGCATCCCATGCTGCAATAAGCCACAAGGAAATGATGTTGGATGATAGATTTACCAGTGTAGGGTTAAGTATTGCAGCGTCAACCCAAACTTCAATTACAGGCCACTCAACCAGGAACGTGTAGCTGAGCTCATGGAGAAGATGAAGGACGACAATTCTTACACCGTTCCACATAATGCTGTTTTGTGCCATACTACGAAAGAAACAAAGGCGCTGACAAAGTGTGGATCACAACACCGAACAAATGGAAGATTCAGACGGAGAATAGAAAATCATCAAGTACTACATCATTAGTGGCCAGCACACAATAACGGCAGCCCAACGACTTCTCGACGAACACAACAAAGGAACGATGGCAACAAAACTTTCCGAGCATACCCGTGAGAAGCTGACGAAAAGATCGGCGTTTTTAGCGAAGCCGAATCTCACAATCGAGCAGTACCATAAGTTATCGGCGGAATGGGACGCTGCAGACACCAACCACTACAACAGCAAAATATGGGAGAAGTTCAAACACACGCGAGCCGTGTGGGAATCTCTTCAGCGACCACAAAGAGCTACCGCAGGGAATACACAATCTGCGGAATACCGGGTAAGCAAATTGTTTGGGCGGGATTTATCTCGCCGGTATATTAATCTGTCTTTTTTCCAGAGAGTTGAAGAAATTGTAGCAGTTGATTTTGCCCAGGTGGGCGGGAAGGAAACATCCTTTTGATGATGTTGATTTCTTGTCCCGAGGATAGGATCTTTGCCAAATGGTTGGGGATTATGGAATCCTTTGCAAAAGGAACACTGAAGAAGAAGCAGACAAGTGAAGGGAGCCCTCAGAGAAGTCTGCAAAGAAACCCAGTAAGACGCCGAAGGCTAAGTCTGTTCAATCTATAAAGGATGTAGACAACGATTTCAAGCTCACATGGTTGAAGCCTTTAAATGGAACAACGATGGAGGAGATGGAAGTCTTGGCTGATTTGGTGATTGATGGCAAATTACAATTAACAACAGCAGCCCACCTCTCCTTTTCATCTCAAGGCAATGGAGTTGAAGACGGTCAGGCACTTCAAGGAGTGGTTGGGAATACACTGCCACAAACTGGGTTGGACCTCGGCTTCAACATACGAAGAGGTCAGCAAATATTTGCATGTGACAAACGATGATATGCTTGTCGAATGGGTGAATCAATCGGAAGATCTGGGCAAGAATCTATTGCACGCCAACGCCAAAAGGAGAACATTGGATGACGCCTTCTCTTATGGCAGTCCTTCAGCAGCGGAGAACCGAGTTGAACCTTATAAAGGAGGATGCTACGAATCACGACAAGCCCTACAGATGTTTGTTGTTGATTCGGAGACTTTATGGGGTACATCACTGCTTGTAGGAAACCGTTTCAATTGTTCGTGATGGATCGGCGGGTGTCAAAAAATCCTTCGACAGACAGGACACTAGAGGATTGGTGGAGAAACTTAGCCGTGCAAGCATGTACAAAGAAGGTATTTATTATTGAATTCATACTTGCACTCTTGACTGATATACGTTTTCAGGTATTTATTTCTTGATTCTTGCTCATGTCACCGATACTTTGCCTTCGCCTTCGCCAAGAGAATAAATCGTTGGACAGGATTTTATATGAATGATGCTGATCCGAAGTGCATTGATTCGTTGTTCACTTGGTTGTTAGGAATGCGCCAAACAATTTCAAACTTCCAAATGACTGGCCAGGCATCTGTTTGCACTCCAACGGCCCTGAACCTCCATCCGATACACCGATAGGTGAGTGACGTATTCGGCAATGTACGTTATCCAAACATTACAAGTCAAGCGGCACGGAGCATCGTCAACTTGATCAGGGGTCCTCACAGTGATGCGTGGGTTTTTGACTACTGCACTAGGGGGTCCGTCTTGAAGGAGTGTTACCTTCGGCATACATGTGTGTTTGCCGTTGAAAAGGATAAGACCATGGTTGAGGACCTGAACAAGTGGATAGATAGGTTCTCAACTGAGTACCCCAACGAATCCATAAAGGAGTATTTGAGAAAGTTCCCTCCGATAAGTGCGATAGCTCTGAAGACGAATCTGGTTCAATGTCGGAGTCTGAGACGAACTTCAATCAGATATTAGACCGGAAGTTATCTCGAGGAGTACAGAACATTCACACACTCCATTACCCATGGAAACATCAATAGAAGATAGAAGATCTTGAACCATCTCACAAGCGGCTTAGACCTTCTTCGCCTCACTCAGAAGGTAATAGCGAAGAAGAATTGTTAATGAATTCTTAGAGTGACGAATAGTTGTAAATGAGTGTAACATAAGGCATTTTTGTATATTTCTTTATATTTGTACAGAAAATAAATTCTCAAGGATTAATGAAGCTTTTAGTTCAAACATGGGTCACACATTAACAAGGTAAATAATATACCTTGATAATTTTAAGGTCAGCTAATTATCATTTTGCAGATGTAATGAAATAATTGAGAACATGGATTTTCAGCATTGCATGAGGTAAGAGAGGGGTTTGGCGACAATTTCTTGTGCCACATGTCAGAATGACAGAGTTCATGCAGGAAATGGATAATAATGCAGCTCAAAACATCGTTACCATGGGGGCCACTTCAGTTTTTTATCATCATTTTTATTGGCTTCAGTTCCGAAATCAATTTCTTCAGCGCATGCAATATCTGAATCTTGTAAGGATGATGTACAATTAAATGATGAAGGGATAGGCAACGAGATAGTGGCAACGGATAAATGTGAAAGGGAGCAAACAAGTGATTTGCAAAGTATTCAAGAGGCAACGCTATCTCATGTTACTCATGGCCATATTGTGTTGTTGGATGTCAATGGTGTTCTGCTTCATCGACAAAGGCCCGAGGATAGGAAAAAAGAAATCAAACAAGGAGATTTCATTCCTTGTCATGGTAAATTTCGATATGATATTATTTTTCGTCCAGGGTTGGATCGTCTCTTTCAAAAGCTTAAGGAGATGGGTGCGCTTGTGGGGATTTGGTCATGCATGCAGATTCATAACTTAACACCGCTGTTGAATTTGCTTAAGAAACATTGTAGTGTTGCAGAAGAGGTGATTCGTAAAGATTGGATTTTTGACCAGCGAATATGTTATAAACCTCTCGAATTTCACAATATAAAAAAAAGCAAGCCATACTTCTTCAAGAATGAAAGAATAATTGGGACTCATGGGGAGATCAGTCGCTTAAGGATAATGAAGAACGCACAGATGTTAGTGTAGACGACTCTCCTCAGAAGGCTATGCTCAACCAAAACATTGCTTGTATTCATCCAATCACTTTCGATCCATATTCTGATACCGATATCATGGATGAGCTAGTGAACTACTTGGATACGTGCCTCAGAAAGAAGAATCTCGAAAATTTTTGTGAGCAGTATCCACCGTATCATACATTTCCTGAAGCTTTTCTTTCTCGTGATTTGAATTTTATAAAATGAAGGATAGCAACCGGGCGCTTTATAATATTATTCTTAAGGAACGTCAGTTTTTAGATGAGCCTTTATGCAGACCTTCTCTTATCACATCTTATGTATTAACAAGGATGGCAACTCCCAATTGCATTCGTGAGAGTGTTAAGTGGTGGCAACAACATCAAGATATTGACCAAAATGATTTGATTAATCCGGAGAGTGATGATTTAGACAAAATGAGAAGATTTCTTTGTATGATAGGAAGAAAGTATTTATAAAAAATTAACATGTTGATAAGAAAATGATTTCATTTGTAATTATGTTTGATAGTATTTCTTATTATTGTAAACTATTTTTAGAATAATATGAATATTCTAAGATATTTTAGGAATATTCCTTACTAAGTAAGGTTATTGAAGGATTAATTAATTAATTAATTAATATTTAAGGCTTAATTACATATTAATTAAATGATTAATTAATAATTAAAACTTAAGTATTAATTAGTAATTTATTTTATATTCCCATTTTCACGTATCATGCCCACTTTAGTTACAACGTGCATAAATTACTTTATTATCTTGAATGTATGGTGTTTGTGTTTTTTTATATATGTAATTTCTTTATCTTTCTCTGTACACACAACATATGTATATGTATGTGTGTATTTGTATCCCATTCCTTACTTAGGTGGTGGGATTAACCCTGCCACCCCTTCCATGCCAGGTGAGCGGGATTAATCCTGCCCACCACAGTTTGCAGCATGGAAGGGGTGGCGAGATTAACCCTTCCATGCCAGGTGAGCGGGATTAATCCCGCCCACCACAATTTGCAGCATGGAAGGGGTGGCGAGATTAACCCTTCCATGCCAGGTGAGCGGGATTAATCCCGCCACGCTGCCCTACATGTTGGGCGGATTAATCCTGCCCACCATAGTTTGCAGCATGAAAGGGGTAGTAGGATTAATCTCGCCACCATATCCATGCTTGGTGGGTGGGATTAACTTCGCCACCCCTTACATGCCGGGTGGACAGGATTATTTTGTCCACCACTCTTTAAGACATAAAGGGTAGAGGGATTCATCCCTTGCATGGCAGGCAGGATTAATCCCATTTCCCAATCTTTAAGACATAAAGGCTAGCAAGATTAATCCTGCCACCCATGCCTTGCTTAAAAGGTGGCAGGATTAATCCCGCCACCCATATCATGCCTGGCAAGTGAAATTAATCCCATCCCACACTCTCTAAGACATAAATGGTGTTGGGATTAATCACCACCGCTTCCTTGCTTGGTGGGTGGGATTAATCCTGTCTCATATGGATAAAGATGGCAGAATTACTTCCACCACCTATGCCATGCCTGGGGTGGGATTAATTCCGTCCCCATTCTTTGAGATATAAAGGGTGGCGAGATTAATCTTGCCAACCCTTCCATGCATGGTGGATGGGATTAATCCCACCCACAACTCTCTCATTTGGATAAGGATGGCATGATTACTCTTGTCACCTATGCCATGCCTGGTGGGTAGGATTAATCTCGTTCTCCATTCTTTGAGACATAAAGTTAATCTCGCCAACCTTTCCATGCTCATTGGGTGGGATTAATCATGCCCACAACTCTCTCATATGGATAAAGATGGTGAGATTATTTTCACCACCTATGCCATGCCTGGCGGGCGGGATTAATCCCGTCCCCATTCTTTGAGACATAAAGGGTGGTGGAATTAATCTTGCCAACCCTTCCATGCCTCGTGGGCGGGATTAATCCAACATCTTCTAGAGTAGTTCCTATGGAAGTTGACAAATACAAGCGTGGCCCACTTTCAACTACTGAGAAACAATGTCGTTGCAGTGAAAATTATGCTTGTATTGTGGTGAAACAGGACATATGGACGTAGGCACATGTTTAAGTTTTCTACTCATACAATTCCATCACTTAAGTTTCTTCTACACATTCACCTCAATAATTGAGAGCTCAAGAAGTTTGCCTTGTTAGACATTGGTGCAAATGCATGCTTTATGAATGACACTTTTGCAACTCAACATGGCATTTCAATGGTAAAGTTGAAGCGTGTAGTTTCTGTAGAGGTTGCAAATGGTCGTCTGATTACTTCTGGCACAATTGCCCATGCTACCATACTTCTCTCTTGCACCCATGGCGCATTTAATTGTTCAATTTCCTTCAACTTGATCAAGACTCAGACGACTCCTATTGTTTTAGGCATGCCATGGTTCATGGTTGCAAATCCTCATGTTGACTGAAGGTCTAGGACACTCACGTTTTCCTCCCGGTAGCCAAGATCAATCCTATACCTTCATGTGTGCAAAATATGACCTTAGTATCTAAGGCAGTACAAGCTACAGGATTGATCATGCCTGCTCTTGTATCAGTGTGGAAGATTTCTTCTCGACAGGATCCACCTCCTATTAGTTTGTTAGCACATTCACAGGCTCTCCTCACTCCTATGCATTCACAAACTTCTGTACAGGGTTCTTCCAGTTTTGTACACTCGTCAACATCAGCACAGGTTTTCCCCAATCTTGCCTCTTTTCATTACTCTACTTCTGTTCCATCCCTTAAGGTTCTTCCTCTTTTTCATTCATAGCTCCCTCCTTCTCCTCTCTATGTTTTACCACTACTATGCATGAACTTGCCACTGATTTTACTCCTTTTCATCCTTTTGCTTTTCAAGTAACTCCTACATCCTCTTTTACCTTTTATATCTAACTCTCCTGTTTTTCAATCTCTTTTCCTTCTTCCCTGCCATCCAAGTATCACTTTTTCAGGATGTTTTTGATAAGCACAAACTGCAGTTCTTCCTATTCATAGGTCCTATGATTGTCCCATTGATCTTGCGGAGGAGAAGACTTCACTGTTTGGACCGATTTATGCACTGTCACTTACAAAATTGGAGGTTCTTCGCCAGTACATTGAGGTTGACATCCGGGTTTATTTGTCATTCAAAGTCCCCTCAGGAGCACCTATCTTTTTGTCAAGAAAAAAGATGGGAGTTTGCGTTTGGTTGTGGACTATAAAGGTTTGAATCAAGTCACCATCTGGAATTGGTATCTATTGCATTAATCTCAGAACTTCTTGATCGGCTATGAGGAGCAAAGGTGTTCACAAAGATCGACTTATGAGGGCCTACAATCCTGTAAGGATTTGTCTATGCAATGAATGGAAGACTGCCTTTTGTACAAGGTATGGACACTTTGAGTACACAGTGATGCGTTTTGGACTTACAAATGCCCCAGCCATGTTCCAACACATGGTGAACGACATGTTAAACAGGCAAATGGGAAAACCTCACCTTTTCCTGTTTAACCGTTTTTCTTTCTTTCAAATGTCAAGAAAGGCTACACACTTTCTTTTTATCAACTCTCCACATATATATATATTAAAACACCTTCTCTCAATGCCACAATGACTGGTCTCCGAAGTCAAGGGCAAGACGGATTTTAGTTATTGATTCATTCATTTGAGAGTATACATATCACACACACAAGATCTTATAATATGCACATTCATTTCTAACATGAATACAAGAGAACAAAGTGTGGAGACTCTCTCTCTCCTGCTGGAACTTCTTGTGGAGACCCTTCTAAAGACCCCTTCTCCCCTGCCCTAACTACCTCTTAACCCTTCCTCTCGCCAATCATCTCTCCTTTTCCTTTTCCTTACTCTCCTCCTTACTTTTCCTCGGTATGGATTTTCTTCCTTTACAGCCTTTCCTTTCATGCTTATTATAGACCTTCTTACGCTTATTCTCTCCACAATAGGACGTCCTATGCTCCTAATATTTTATCTTTAACAGACATCTTTCGCAACTTCTTGGACCAGATTGTGGTGATCTACCTCGATGACATCTTGATTTTTTTCAAGGACCAAGCAGCACATGACAAGCATATACGACTAGTTTTATAGAAGCTTCGCGAGTATGGCCTGTATGCAAAGTTGGAGAAGTGTTTTTTTGACAGGGATACTATAGAGTTCTTGGGCTACATCGTCTCTCCTACCGGCGTCTCAATAGACATGCACAAAGTGAAGAATGTTGTGGAGTGGGAGAGGCCTAAGTCTATACAAGACGTACAATGTTTCCTTGGTTTTACAAATTTCTACAGGTGATTCATACAGGACTTCTCCAAGTGTGTACTTCCACTCACGGAACTCACCAAGCACACATGGGATTTCTTTGGTCCGACAAGGGAACATGCATTCACAACACTCCAGGACGCCTTCACGACAGCTCCAATTTTAGCACATCTTGATCTTTCTCGTCCCTTCTTCGTTGAAGCAGATGCTTCGGACTTTGCAGTAGGTTCTATCCTATTACAAGTTGGAGAAGATAAGTTACTCTATCCTGTAACCTTTCATTCTCATAAGTTTCTTTTAGCAGAGATCAATTACGAGATTCATGAAGGAACTCAAGGCCATTGTGAATTTGTTTGAGGAGTGGCGGCACTTCTTAAAAGGTGCTGCACATCCTGTACAAGTTCTTATGGATCACAAGAACCTTTTCAAACAGCTCGAGTTCTCAGTCGGTGATAGGTTAGGTGGGCGGAATTCCTATCACGTTTTAATTTTGTCATCGTCTATAGGCCTAGTTTTTGGAATGGGAAAGCGGATGCATTGTCTAGGTGCTCTTACCTTGCACCGATCCCAGGCAATCTTACATACAACTGTCAAAAGCAAGTGTTGT
The DNA here is from genome assembly GCA_003024785.1 of Selaginella tamariscina. NCBI lineage: Eukaryota > Viridiplantae > Streptophyta > Lycopodiopsida > Selaginellales > Selaginellaceae > Selaginella > Selaginella tamariscina. The sequence goes on along the minus strand of PUQB01001173.1, from coordinate 29,990 downwards.
TAGGTCCTGATCGATTTCGGTTTGCGGCACTATAGGTTCATCAAGCTCCAACAAATTTAACACTTTTACAGGGCATCCGTTTGCAATTGGCTACAGACAATTTGGTGAAGAATGTGTTCTCACACATTAATCTTGACATCGCAAGCTTCTCTTCCTCTAGTTCCCGTATAGACTACAATCTGTTTGCCATAAGACAGACTCATGTACTAGGAGGGTCTCCTGTACATTCCTGTTGGTTTTATATGACTTGTGTGGTACATGATTGTCATGATACCCCGGCTACAAGACATTTTGATGTGGCCAAGATAGTTAAGTTGGTGACTTACAACTATTGGTGGCCTGGGTTGTAAGGTTTTATGGAAAAGTTTGTACAGAGTTGTGACACCTTCAACAGGTCGAAGATGCCTCATCACGCGCCCTCTGGTCTTCTTCATCCTTTTTATGTTCCCTCTGCTCCTTGGAGATCCATTTCTATAGATTTCTTCACAGATCTTCCTCCTCGTGGATTTGATGCAGTTCTTGAGGTGGTTGACCGTCCACCAAATAGGCTCATTTCTTACCATGTAACAAGATGGCTGTAGGCAAACAATTACTAAGTTGGTGATCCGCAAAGTGTTCCCACATCATGGTTTTTCTTGAGAGCATTGTTTATGATCGAGGCTCACAATTCATGTCCAAATTTTGGTGAGAGATTCTCCAAAGTCTACAAGTTAAAGCGGATCTTTCTTCAGGATATCATCTGCAAACTGATGGGCAGTTAGAACGCACAATTCAGACCTTGGAGCAATATCTTCACAGCTTCATCAGTTACCAATAGAACAACTGGTTGGACCTTCTTCTTATGGCGGAGTTTGCTTACAACAACTCTGTTCACACATTTACAGGCCAGACACCTTTTTTTCTCTTACAGGCTACCATCCACATTTTGACTTTGCTCCTCATGCTTCTCCTCATGCATTACGGGATCATCTCCAGTATCTTCGTGAGGTACATGATGATTTTCAAGTTTATCTTCAGCAGGCACAGGAACGGTATAAGCGTCATGCTGATCCTCACCGTCAACCGGCACCTAAATACAAGGTTGGTGATCTTGTGTGGCTTCTTCGTTGACATATCCACACCAACAAGCCTTCTTTTAAGTTGGATTTTTAGTGATTGGTCCCTTACAGGATTGCGGCTGAGGTCAATCCTGTAGCTTTCCAATTAGAACTACCATCTATTATGAAACTTCATCTTGTGTTTCACACCTCTCTGTTGGAACTTGTATCATCCTTCTTTTTTTTTTTGGTCGTGCTTCTTCTCCTCTCCCTCCTATGGTCATTGACGATGAACCTGAGTATGAAGTTGTAACCATCCTTCATACTTGATGGATTGAAAAGGTTATTTGCCTATCGATAGCACTTCCAATTTACTTCATGCTTCTTACAAGGTTGCTGCCTTTCATCAACATTATCCTGCTAAACCAAGTCCCAAAACTTGTGGAACTCGTCCCTAGGGAGGAGGTGCTATCACGACTTGATACAGGATATGCCTACATGATACACCTACATGAAATACTTACATGATATGCTTACAAAATATACCTACAGGATAAGGGACATTATTTTTAGCTCATGCCTAGATTAGCTCTTAAAGTATCATTTTTAACTTATGCTTAGATTAGCTCTTGAATTTGTGAGTATAAAAGCTCCGACCTAATTGTTGTACAATCAGTTACTATCAGCACCAGTCATTCTACAATCATTTTTGTTATGTTCCTTGTTTTTTCTTGTTTCTTACTCTTGCCTTGCTCTTGAGTCAAGCCTCCTTGTTCTTATCCTGCTCTTGGGTTGTGGCTTGACATCAGCCAGAAAACAGGGAGTAGTGCATAGGGTGTCAGAGGACCCATGCACTAGGTACATTGTATCACCTTTAAAGAATTTAATTCATGCGCATAGTCAACACTTCTTTGAAGCACAACACCTTTGTTCTTCCATGCGTGTGCAGGCATAGGGGTTCGATTGAGTTGCTAGACACTAAGCATTTTATGTTTATGTTCTTAGGCATGGTAAAAAAAATCTTGTTTTGGTCTTGATGGATTTTGGATCTAGTATATCTTTCATCAATTGATCAGTAGCTGAGTCCTTACACTTGCACACGGTACCTGCCTAACAACTTTGAAGCTAGTATTTGCTGATAAGAAGTTCTTTGCTTGATCACATCAAATTGCACACATGCCTGTGGTGTTAGAAGGATACCATCATATACTTCCATTGCAGGTGATGTCGAGCCAAGTGCATGACATCATCCTAGTGTCAATTGGCTCTGTGCGGTCAAGGCGAGATGTGATTTTGAGACATGCACATTGTCTATCCCAAGATGCCCTCCATTGTGGGCTATAAGACATGCACCACATCGCATGGCAGTGACGTTGCAAGGCGTTGTGGCACCTAAGGAAGAGCCTTCTCCAAAGCAACAAGTCAAGGACATCAAGGACATGTTGACAAGGTATCCAAACCTGATCAAACCCGTTATAGGAGTTGTGAACCCCTGTTGACTACTCGGCATCACATCCCAACTAGTACAACTCGCCTAATCAGGATGGGGCTCATGCGACGTTCTTGAAGGAGAAGGATATCCTGAATCATTGTGTGAGGGAGATGCTGGAGTTGAAGGTGATATGTAAGTCCCAAGTCCATGGGCAAAAAACCACACTTAGTTCCAAAACCAGATGGGACTACATATTCCATTATCGACTTCCGACTATTAAATGATGTTTCCATTTCAGATTTGTATCCACTACCGAAGGTGGATGATTTGGTCGGTGCATTGGGAACAATCGGTAGTTCACTACCTTGACATGGCTTCCAACTATTGTAATCTTGATGGCTCCTAAAGATGTAGCAAAGACAACATTCCAAACACCATCCAGTTTGTACAAATTTACTGTTATGCCATTTGGATTGGTTGGGGCCCCAGCAACCTTCTAGTGGATGATGGATGAACTATTGGAGGGCTTTGAAGAATTTGCATGTGCATATATTGACGACCTTTTGATTCACTTTGTTACATGGGAAGAGTATTAATATTAGAATATGGGTCGAAAGTGATTGGATAGATACAAGCAATGTTTTGGTTGAATATAGCCTTTTGAGGAGAGTCGTTTACCACTAAGATATGTGCATTCTTCATTATCCTTAACTGATTGATCTCCCAATAAAGCCAATTATTCTTTCATTCTTGAAGTAGTATCCTTTCTCACATAGTATATTCAAGAAGTTTATAACAAATCACTGGTCAAAAATTTAATTTTTATGAATCACCTCTTTTGCAACACTACAGTGCTTGTTGAGCAAATTCAACAGTGGTGTTGTTGTGACATTGCATGTATAGCTAAATCCCCACAGATGCACCCATCTCCTTGAGCTTTTGAAAGAGATAGTCCAACCCTGGATGGAAAATGATATCATGAAAACTCCATGTTTGATTTCTCTTTTCTTGTCCTCATGCCTTTGTTAATGAAGCAAAAAGCCATTGACATCCATCAATACAATATGACCATGGGTAATAAGGGGCAACATTGAATGGTATATTCCATTTCTTTTGCTAATGTTTCCATGGTCAGTGGAGTAATTGAATGTTTTGTACTTCTTGAAATCACTTCCGATGTCAGATTGGTTCAAGATTATCCTCATATTTTGACATTGAACCGATTCCTCCTTAAAGCTGTCGCATTTCATGGGAAGGAACTTTCCCAAATATTCTTGTATAGGTTTGTTGGATAGTTAGTTGAGAAACTCTCTATCCACTTGTTCAAGTCCTCAACCATGGTCTTATCCTTTTGAACACCAAACACACATGTATCCTAAGGTAACACTCCTTCAAGACAGAACCATTAATGCAGTAGTCAAAACCCATGCATCACTATGAAGACCCCTAATTAAGTTGACAATGCTATGTGCAACCTGACTTGTAATGTTTGGATAATGTACATTGTTGAATACGTACCTTCAGCTATTGGTCTATCAAATAGAGGTTCAGGCCCATTGAAATGAAGGCAGATGTCTAGCCAGTTGCTTGGAAGTTTAAAATTGTCTAGGCATTTTGACAACCAAGTGAACAACCGTATTAATACACTTAGATCAACATTGTTCATGTAAAATCTAATCCAACAATGTATATTCTTCTTTGTGAAGACAAAGGCGAAGGCAAAGGTATCACTAACATGAGCAAAATTAAGAAATAAATACCTAAAGACGTAGGTATTAGGTAAGTGTGAAAAAATACCTTCTCTGTACATGCTTGCACGGCTAAGCCTCTCCACCAAATCTTCTAGGGTGATTTTTTGATACCTGCCGATCCATCACAAACATTTTGAGTCCCATTGTTGCTTTTCAAATGATATATCAAGATTGTAAAATATGGCAATTGCTCACCTCACTATGGAATCAAATTGTTCTTAATTCTAACACAACATGGTGTGTGTGCCATGCACCATGAAAACAATGCCCTATTTGTGTTTATTTTTGATAATTTGGTTGACAATGTCTCTTCTTACTGTGTGTATAGGGATATGTATGATTGTGATTGTGTGTGTGATTATATAGGTTACTCATCCAAGATCAAAAACAATCATTTGTTTTTGTTAAATATAGTCTTTGGACCATTGTTCTAATATAAAATATAAAAAAAATTATAATGATTGTGTACTAGTTTTTAAATGTTTAAGGAATAAAATGTTATGAACTTATTGATTTGCTTTAGCCTCTCTTTACTTTGTGTACTTGGGATATATATTTTCCTATATAATTATACTATGGTTCATTCTAATGGCAAAAGAAAATATTCTCAAGAATATAGTGTTGACCTACAATATTACCATCGAAGAGGGACAACGGTTCAGATTTTAAAGTGAAGATATAAAATCAAGAATTAATATATTTTATTAATATTTTATGTTTTGATAATATTTTGTTAATTGAATAGCTTAAACTTTATTTCAATATCGAACTTCATTCAAAAGATACTCATAAAAATCAATATGTTCTGTGTTTAATATAAGCTTACCATTTAAAAAATAAAAATATCAGTAATTCAAATTAGTTTTCAACCAACTTTTTCTAAAAGAAAAGTCCCAAGTTGAGTTTTAAGTTGCTTTGATAAAGTTTTTAAAAGGTTTTAAAATAAATATTTGTATATTCTTGAAGAATCTTTATTTTCTGTGGCTTTATAAATAAAATACAATAGTGGATCAAATATTAAGACAAATCAAATTAGGTTAAACACAAATTAAATTTATTTACAATAGTGAAAAATAGTGATTTTAAATGTAAGTTCATAGATTTTAAGGCCTACAACATTTTAAATGTAATTTTACAAATTTTAATTTTAATATTTTAATTAATAGAAAGATTTATATTTGAACACATTGTTAATTTTAAAATTAAAATATTATGTTGATTAATTAAAATATAATGTATACAATATAATTTATTTAATATAATATCTTAATTAAACCATGTAACATATGATTTTAAAATTAAAAGATACATTCTCTTTTTATTGTAATAATAACAAAGATGTAAGATTGGTATTTTTTGTTACATGTAGCAGATCTAAATCATTCAAAAAGCCCCTTGAACCCATAATAGACATCGACCCATAATAGACCTACGCGTTATGACCCATTTTAAACATAATCACGATTAATATAAATTAGTCAAAATTAATATCAACTACATTTTTATATTCAATTTTCTTTTTAGGTCTCAACGACTTTTAGAAAAATAATAATCATTCATAGGGAATCATAGCAAATAATTAGATCAACATGCTAAAATAATATATTTAAATATTCTAAAAGTTAAGGTTCAATATATAATATTAAATATAATAACATTTAATAATAACACGTGTGAAATATTGATAAGATATATACGTTATCATATATATGCATGAATCAAGGTGCACTAAATTATTTTATGTGTGAGAATGATGATTAAACAAGATTATCTAGTAAAACCTCATTAAACCTCATACAAAGGAATATCTTAATATGTTAATGAATCACATAGAAAATTTCCTCATTTTATATGTTACTTTTTAAAGTCTATCCTCTATATAATAAATACATATTTTGAATGTGCACATTTTTAGAATGGAGAAGAATTCCATTATGTATAAAGCTTTGGAACTTAAACACATATACATACTTACATATTTTGTACGTACTACACGTACAGAACAGTGTGACGCCTTAACCTGACACGTGTGATACACACGTGCGTGGGATCTAAATGTATATAAAGATCCACCCTAGGTTAGGTTTGAAACAATATGGAAAGCTCTGTGGAGATTGTGCTTAAAGACAGTCTCATTAACTGCAGTAGGCAGGCTCTTGAAGAAAACTGCGAGTACTTCCGCGCTCTTGGAGAGTGGAACAATGGAAATGTGAACGAGGTAAGCCTTGCAGATTACTACAACCCTTGTGCTATGAAGTATTGCATAGAGTTAATCAACCAACAAGCACCTCAATTGCAGTCAGTGGATGAAGCTCTCGAAGTGGTACGTGTAGCACGGTATTTGCAGTTTAAATACTGTATGGATGCGTGTTTGAGGTACCTAGAAAGCGAGATTATGTGGGTTACAGCCACACAAATGGGGAACATAAAATGTGTTTTGGATGATTTGCATGTAGATGTTAGTGAGTTTCCACTTCTGAAGGAAGGATTACACATGAATGTGAGATCCATGACTATATTTCTTGAACACATGATAAACGAATGGATTAGGACAAATGCAGAGGACCTATACAAGCGGATCCTAGATATTGTTAAACGCATAGAAATGCACGGTGATAGTTTTGAGGTGGCATCTCGTCTAGACCGCATGTTTCAAAATTGGCTTCAAAATTTCCAGATGGATGATACGGACGATGTCTTTGCGAAGGGCACCACCTTGCTATGTGAGACAAGAATGCTTGGGTTCACATCTAGTTCCTCATTTATCCGCAATATACCATTGATAGCTGAGAGAGATAGGCGTTTGATAGTAAAGTTTGGAGAAACGATCGCACCTACACTCGAAAAAGTACAACTCTACACATTCTTGGAACTGTGCTCGAAGCATTGCGGCCAATGGGTAGATAGGAAGTTTGTGTCATTGCTTAACGAGTTGGCAAGCAGTCTAGAGATGGTCCTTCTAACACATTTGATTGAGGAGTGTAACGAAACTGGGAATTCTATATTTGCAGAAACTGCTACACGTACCATGGAACTTCTTCTTAATTGATGGGAATTGATTTCTATTTGTACATGTTTTACTTCTTCTTTTGAACGGTACAGAAGTAGCTCTTTATGCATTATAGGTCTTAAAAAGTATTTTCAAAATGATAAATATTTTAAAAACAGTTATGACATGCATATAAACATGTATTGAATATTTCCATATCATAATGATGAACTTTACAATTTATATCAACCGAAAATTCTAAAACCAAAATTTTTCATGTTTCTTATTAGATTGTATGATTTAACAAGGAGGTTTATGTGAACCATTTATTTTCGTTCTATCTTTCGTGCCTATGCCACAAGCAAATGATCTTCCTCCGATAATTCATCGAGTCCAGGAATTGCCACAAGCAAATGATCTTCCTCCGATAATTCATCGAGTCCAGGAATAGCTATAATGTCTTGAAGTTGGGGGGGGCAAAGGTGAAGAAGCCAGGTAGGTGGGATACCCCCAGCTGTTGCCCCACGGCGTGCAGTGATGATTGGTGGGGTTCTCCCACCTGGCTTCTCGGCTTTCATTCACAGTAACAAATAGTCATCATCATGTCTAGGCTAGCTGGGTTGGGAGCAGAGAGATCGTGTGGTGTCTAATGATGAGTCTACCTCCTACGAGAGGGTTGTTACTACCCGCTGGCACCCAAACAGAATTGAATCTTGATCCTCGCCACACCCGAGATCCGTCGTGATACCGTCGGTGCTGTGGGGCTGGTCCTTCCCATCATCCCCGCATTCTGCCACATGCTGGGGTGCTGTCTTCCAATGATTGGGTTGTATGCCCCCATCAACCTGCGGATGGAAATTAAGGTGTTAGATATGTTAGCCCCCTATCACCATGGAGGAAAGATTGGATCATTTGGAGGAGCCAGGGTAGGAAAAACAGTACTAACCATGGAATTGCACACCCATTTTCTTCCTCGACTATTGCTCCTGACCCACATACGCAAAAAGATTGGGATACCCGTTGATAGATGTTACGTCATTGCCTCCAACCCCCGCTTGCTGCATGTGCTGCGGGTTTTGGTCTCCCCCTTACTAAACCTATTGATGTTGTATCTCATTCCCCCGTTGCCTGCTGTGCTGCGTCTTATCATAATTATAATCCCTAAATAATAATATGTCATATATATTCATTTCAATAACATAATAATAATGATGATTTTATTGTGTGCTACTGAAATAAGAAAAACAAATAATAAAAACCCATTTTGTGAGGTACTTGTAATATGTAATATGCACACCTATATATTAAAAGCTTTATTATGAGTATATACCCATTACAATTTAAAATATCCACATGCATGTATACGTGCTTAAATTCCATGTTAGGTTTTAAATAATGCTTTATACATAATGGAATTCTTCTCCATTCTTAAAATGTGTGTATTCAAAATATGTATTTTAATATATATAGGATAGACATTAAAAATTAACATATAAAATGAGGGAATTTTCTATTAACATATTAAGAATATTCCCTTGTATGAGGTTTAATTGAGGCTTTATTAGATAATCTTGTTTAATCATCATTCTCACATTTCAAGTCGGAAAGTGGGAGTCAACGAAGGGTAGGTGTTCGATTCACCTTGATAATGATGGTTGACGGTTGTGGAGCTTCTGTAAGTTTGCATTACATTACATAACACCATAGCCATTGACCCTGAAACTTACATTACATGTAAACATGCTCGAGACAATCCACATATTATTATGTGTACAAATGTGTAGGTAGAAGAGACAATTGCATTAAGTGCATTTTGATCCCATGTCTTACTTTACCATGTACAGTGCTGCATATAATTGCTTATTGAATGCATAATTCAGTACGGTAATTCAAACAAAATAGTGCTGATTTTATTTTACATACACACATTAACAAGACCATTAAATTGTTAACAAGCTATGCTGTAATCCTAATTTAAATGATACCTTAAAATTAAATTATTATTTAATACTATTTTTCGAATTCTACTACCTCTACTACATATATGTATATAGGGTTGTTAACATACAAAACTTTTCCTGTGTGCAGAAAACATTGTTCAAAGCACAGAAAAAGCTTTGCAAGTTAAAGTGTAGAGATTCCGTCCAATAGAGAGCTTTATATATGTACTTATCTCGTCTCTAAGGTCAAGGATAGGATTTTGCTTTGGCCATTACCATGTATAAGCATTCACAATACACCATAAATATGCACTTGCATTACTATATGAATACAAAGAGATAGCAAGTGTGGAGACTTACTTATCTCCCTAAGATACTCTCTCTCATGCATTGCTCTCCATAGCCTTCATAGCCTTCATAGTCTTTCTCCCTTCTTGCCCTAGCTTGCCTAACCGAATCCTGTCCTTCTCCAACCGTCATAACTGTCTACTTCCTGCAACCATAGGATCCTTCTTACCCTGTAGGATTTTTCCTACTGCTGTAGGATTTTTCCTGTACACAGGATATTTCTTACTACTACTTTCCTACAAGTTATTCCTCCACCGTAGGAAAGTCCTATGTATGCAGTTCTTACATGCTATATTTTTGGCCTCTAACACTATTCCCCACCTTGAATCTTTGCAGTGTCCTCACTGCAACTATCCTACTCCTTCCTTATGATGTTGATCTTCATGATAGTCTAGATTCTCCTCTTTGTGCTTTTGAAAGTTGTTCCTCTCTTCCTTTAGTTCTTGGTTGGAAGTTGATACCTTGAGTTGTAGCACTTGATTTTCTTCATGATGTTCCTTAGGTTCACTATTTCTTTTCTCTTCATGTTCTTGAATATTTTTTTCTTCATGTTCCTTAGGCTCATCCTCTATAAACAGAATAGGAAAAACATCCTTTTTCGTGGTATCATTTAACTTCTTATAATTTACACATACTCTCAACTTTCCATTCTTTTTAGGAACAATCACAAGTGGTGATAACCATTGTGCACCCTGTATAGGATAAATAAAACCTACACTTAACAGTTTATCTATCTCCTCCTTCACAAGCTGTGCATAATTAGGATTCATCCTATATGCTCTCTGTTTCACAGGCTCACTTCCTGGTAATAATTGTATAGTGTGTGTACATAATTCAGGAGGTATGCCTTTAAGATCTTTATAGGACCAGGCAAAAACATCCTGATATTTTTGAAGCAAGTTCAATCCTTTTTCCCGGAATTCTTTATTTAATTCCTGAGCAATGAATAGGTTTTTAGGTTCATTTTCTGTACTTATATTCACTTGTTGCAAAGGATCTGTAGTATACACATATGTATACTCCGTAGGCTGTTCCTGTAAATCAATCTCATATGGGATTGCCTTATAGAACTTTTCCTGCAATCCGGGCCTATCTTCTTCCTTCTGTTGAACAGTTTTCTTTCCTTTCAGCACTACGTTTAAGTCTATATCTATCAGGACTTTTAAGTCAGGATATGCTTTCAGGATTTCTACTTCTTCCTGATCGTTTAAGCCATTAAACTAGTCATAACCTTCTAAAATAAGAGGTCTATTTTTCTTTTTAACATACCTTTTAATATGATTGTATATCACCGGTTTTCCTTCTCCTTCTCCTAGCGTCATCTTTCCTGTTCCCCAATCCTGTATAACTTTAGCAGTTTTCAGCCAAGGCCTACCTAATAACATAGTATATACAGTGTCTTTTCCTTCCATTTGGAGGACAATAAGGGACACCTTATATTTTAAGACCCTTTATAGATATAGTCACTCCTCTCACTATACCTGTAGGCTTGACACTTCTCTGGTCTGCCATTTTTAAATTAAAAGGAGCAGGCTCAATAGGTCCTAAACCCATTTTCTTACAAGCATGTTCCTCAATAAAATTAACTCCTGATCCTCCATCTATAAGGACTTCTTTTATCTTGTTTTTACCAATATATACAGTAATGTTGGGCACATACCATCATAATCACCTTCTTTTTCATAATATTTTTCTACTCGATGAATTTCACGTCCTGAATATGTGTCACGACCCGATACAGAATATAGGATTTCGGATACAGGATATGGGTTGTAGAATTTTCCTACAGGATTCCGGATACATGATATGGGTTGCAGGACTTTCTTACAGGATATTCCTACCAAGATTCTAGACACAGGATATGGTTGTAGGATATTCCTACAGGATATGCCACAGGATATGCCTAGAGGATAAGGGACATGTGGACTCATCTTAGCCTCTGCATGCATGAAGTCACTTTTGCATGCCTGCAACCACTTTTAGTACTCATGCCTAGATTAGCTCTTGGAGTTGTGAGCATAAAGCTCCGACCTAATTGTTGTACAATCAGTTACTATCAACACCAGTCTTACTACGATCAATCTCGTCTTGTCTTGTTCTTGTCTTGTTTCTTGTCCTGCTCCTGTCTCGCTCTTGTTTCCTGTCCTGCTCCTGGATCCTGTCTTGTTCCCGAATCCTGTCCTGTTTCTGTCTTAGTCATGGATCATGTCTTGCTCCCGGATCCTATCATGATCCTGTCTTGCTCCTGGATCTGTCCTGTTCCTGTTCCTAGTTCCGTCATGCTCTCAGTCTTGTTCCTGAGTCAAGCCTTCCTGTTCTTGGAATCCTGCTCTCTTCCTGGTTCCTGGATCGTGGCTTGACAGTTTGATAGTAACTGATTCATAGTTCTCCGTTTTCCAGCTACCTTTTTCTTGATTCTTTTCCTTCATTTTCCTCCTTTTTCTTTCCTAGATCATGGCTGATTTTGAGCGCTTTCAACACGAGCACCAAATGTTACTTCATGAGCTGGCCACTTTGCGCCAAGTGGTCACCGACCTGCAAGGTTCCATCAATGTGGCACATACAGCTGCTGATGCATCCTCCAAGGCTGCTGCGCAGGTTCTCTCCCAGGCATCGGTGGTTCCCTCTTCATCGAACTTTTCTTCGGAGTTGAAGGTTAGCATGCTAGAGAAGTTCAGTGGCAATCGTGCCGATTTTTAAGGTTTCCTGAATCAGATCCGGCTCTTGATCCGTATGCAACCACGGCGCTACTCGACTGATGCTCAAAAGGTGGGTCTTTTGGCATCCTTACTAAATGGATCTCCACGGGCTTGGGTTGCCCCCTTGCTCGAGCGTGACGACCCATTGATGGAAGACTTTAAAGGTTTTGTGGCTGCCTTTGAAGCCTGTTTTAGAGATCCTGATAAGTACCATTTTGCATGCACGAAGTTACGGAAGCTCACTCAAGGATCCTGACCAGCTTCCGTCTATGCATCTGAATTTCAACAACTTTGCACGAACATTCCATGGGACGAGACTGCATTGATCGAACACTTCCGTTTTGGGTTGAGGGATGACGTGAAGGACCTTCTCCTTACGTTACCGGATGCCCAAACATTAGTGGAGATCATGCAACAAGCTGTTCGTTGCGACAACCGTTTGTTCGAGTGTCGTCAGGAAAGATCCCGTCAGCAGTTCCTGTAAACCAATCCTACAGCTGTGGTACATGTTCCTGCACCACCTTCTAGAGTAGTTCCTATGGAGCAGGACACAAGGTGGCAAATTGTCTTATTAAAGTTAGGAACTTCAAGACGCGTGAAGTTGAAGCTGAAGTTCAGTCGGAAAACTCCAATGTCCACTTCGTCTAGGAGCCGCGAAGTTGGACATAGGTGCAGGCTCCATTGGTGCTGCTCATACCATCCCATCACTTAAGTTTCCTGTACACATTCATCTTAATAATCGAGAGCTCATGGAGTTTGCCTTGTTAGACACTGGTGCAAATGCATGCTTCATGGATGACACATTTGCAACTCAACATGGCATTTCGGTGGTGAAGTTGAAGTGTGCAGTTCCTGTAGAGGTGACCGATGGGCGTTTGATTGCTTCTGGCGCAGTTACCCATGCTACCGAACCTCTCTCCTGCAGTTATGGCACATTCAACTGTTGCAAACTTCGTGAAGTGGGAGAGGCCCAAGTTTGTACGAGGTGTACAATGTTTCCTTGGCTTTGCAAACTTCTACAGGCGGTTCATACAGGACTTCTCCAAGCGTGTACTTCCACTCACAGAACTCACCAAGCGCACAGAGCTTTTCTCTTGGTCCGACAAGGCGGAACACGCGTTCACAACACTCAAGGACGTTTCACGACAGCTCCGATTTTAGCACATCCTGACCCTTCTCATCCTTTCTTCATTGAAGCAGATGCCTCGGATTTTGCAGTAGGATCCGTCCTATCGAAGTTGGAGAAGACAAGTTGCTTCATCCTGTAGCTTTTCACTCTCGTAAGTTCCTGTCGGCGGAGATCAATTACGAGATTCATGACAAGGAACTCAAGGCCATTGTGGATTCGTTTGAGGAGTGGCGGCATTTCCTGGAAGGTGCTGCACATCCTGTACAAGTTCTTACGGATCACAAGAACCTGGAGTACTTTCAAACGGCTCGAGTTCTCAGTCGGCGACAGGCTAGTGGGTGGAGTTCCTATCACGTTTTGACTTCGTCATCGTCTACAGGCCCGGTTTTGGAATGGCAAGGCGGACGCATTGTCTAGGCGCTCTTACCTTGCACCAAGCCCGGGCGATCCTGCATTTGACTGTCAAAGGCAAGTGTTGTTGGGTCCTGATCGATTCGGCTTGCGGCACTGCAGGTTCATCAGGCTCCAGCAAATTCAACACTCCTACAGGACGTCCGTTCGCAGTTGGCTACAGACGACTTGGCAAAGAATGTGTTCTCACACATTCATCCTGACGTTGCAAGTTCCTCTTCCTCCAGTTCCCGTCCAGACTACAACCTGTTCACCATACAGGATGGACTCCTGTACCGGGAAGGTCTCCTGTACGTTCCTGTTGGTATTTCCAGGACTCGTGTGGTACAGGATTGTCATGATACCCCGGCTACAGGACATTTTGGTGTGGCCAAGACAGTGGAGTTGGTGACTCGCAACTATTGGTGGCCTGGGTTGCGAGGTTTTGTGGAGAGGTTTGTACGGAGTTGTGACACTTGCACAAGCAGGTCGAAGATGCCTCATCATGCACCCTCTGGTCTTCTTCGTCCTCTTCCTGTTCCTTCTGCTCCTTGGAGATCCATTTCTATGGATTTCCTCACAGATCTTCCTCCTTCTCGTGGATTCGATGCAGTTCTTGTGGTGGTTGACCGTTTCACCAAGCAGGCTCATTTCCTACCCTGCAACAAGACAGCTACAGGTCAGACAACTGCCGAGTTGGTGATCCGTGAGGTGTTCCGACATCATGGTCTTCCTGAGAGCATTGTTTCCGATCGAGGTCCACAATTCATGTCCAAGTTTTGGCGAGAGCTTCTTCGGAGTCTACAGGTTAAAGCGGATCTTTCTTCAGGATATCACCCACAAACGATGGGCAGTCGAACGCACAATTCAGACCTTGGAACAGTATCTTCGTTGCTTCATCAGTTACCAGCAGGACAACTGGTTGGACCTTCTTCCAATGGCGGAGTTTGCCTACAACAACTCCGTTCACGCATCTACAGGACAGACACCTTTCTTTGCTCTTACAGGCCACCATCCACGTTTTGACTTTGCTCCTCCCGCTTCTCCTTCTTCCGCTCCTGCAGTACAGGATCGTCTTCAGCATCTTGGCAGGTACAGGATGATCTCCAGGTTCATCTTCAGCAGGCACAGGAACGATACAAGCATCATGCTGATGCTCACCGTCAGCCGGCACCTGCATACAAGATTGGTGATCTCGTGTGGCTTCTTCGTCGACACATTCGCACCAACAGGCCTTCTTCTAAGTTGGATTTTCAACGATTGGGCCCTTACAGGATCGTGGCGGAGGTAAATCCTGTAGCTTTCCGACTCGAGTTACCATCCACGGTGAAACTTCATCCTGTGTTTCACACCTCCTTGTTGGAGCCGTATCATCCTTCTTCTCTTCCGGTCGTGTTTCTTCTCCTCCCCCTCCTGTGGTCATTGACACTGAACCTGAGTACGAAGTTGCAGCCATCCTTGATTCTCGTCTTCATCGCCACCAACTCCAATACTTGGTGGATTGGAAAGGTATTTGCCTACGATCGCACTTGGGAACCTGCATCCAACTTACTCCATGCTTCTTCCAAGTTGCTGCCTTCCATCGGCATTATCCTGCTAAACCAGGTCCAAGACTCGTGGAACTCGTCTTTAGGGAGGAGGTGCTGTCACGACCCGATACAGAATACAGGATTCCGGATACAGGATATGGGTTGCAGGATTTCTACAGGATATTCCTACAGGATTCCGACACAGGATACGGTTGCAGGATATTCCTACAGGATATGCCATAAGATATGCCTAGAGGATAAGGGACATGTGGACTCATCTTAGCCTCTGCATGCATGCAGTCACTTTTGCATGCATGCAACCACTTTTAGCACTCATGCCTAGATTAGCTCTTGGAGTTGTGAGCATAAAAGCTCCGACCTAATTGTTGTACAATCAGTTACTATCAACACCAGTCTTACTACGATCAATCTCGTCTTGTCTTGTTCTTGTCTTGTTCTTGTCTTGTTTTTGTCCTGCTCCTATCTCGCTCTTTTCTTGTCCTGTCCTGGATCCTGTCTTGTTCCCGGATCCTGTCCTGTTTCTCTCTTATTCCTGGATCCTGTCTTGCTCCGGATCCTATCTGATCTGTCTTGCTCCTGGATCTGTCCTGTTCCTGTTCCTAGTTCCGTCCTGCTCTCGGTCCTGTTCCTGAGTGAAGCCTTCCTGTTCTAGGAATCCTACTCTCTTCCTGGTTCCTGAATCGTGGCTTGACAATATGTAGGTAAGGATTTTGAAACAATGTTCAACATTTCTAAGATTTGATTTTTAATATATGGGGCAATATGTATTAATTGTCCCAACGTGATTGTAATTTCTTGGCTCAATATGCTTTGAGCCATTGATTTTGCCACGTCATCCTGAATCTGTTTCATAGGAATGCTCTGTTTTCTAGGGCTACTCTGTTTTATAGGAATATTCTTTTTCTCTTGAATATTCTTCCCTAAAATAGAATCAGTTATTTTTAGATCTTTAGGTATATCCTGGTTGTGTATCATCATCCGAGATATACTTAGGGAGATCTCGTTCTTGGAGACGAGTGTTCATCTCTCCCATTGTTTGCGTACTATCTGCAATGGATACACAGAATTTCCTTTATCTGCGGAAGGTATTCCTGTTTCTGACATATATTTCTTTTTGTACAGATTACTGCTCTCACGGCAGGATGGTTTTCTAGCTCATTCTCGTCCACATCAATGAACCGAGCTCCAAGCTCTCTCTTGGGACATTGTTTGAGGTGGAAGGCTGATTCTTAGGACAATTTGGAGAAATATGTCCTTTCTCTCCACATGTATAACAAGTAAGATTAATAGAATTCCTTCCTTGTACTTGTCTTTGTCTATAGTTATTTTGATCTCATAACTTTCTTTTCTTGGATATCTTTCTGTCCTCTATAGGACGTCTCCTTCCTTCCATATTAGGCTTATATGGTGGAGCATATTCTAGTTTGATTCCCTCATACAGCCTATCATCTCCTCATGTATAAGGAACATTCCTTCTATTATAAAAGGATTCCTATTTCTTCCTTCTTCCCACTCCTGTTCCTCATAATAGAGCTTCCTATTCTAAGATGGAATGTGGTAACAGGTGGTTGTCTCACAGGAAACGGCCTGTTATACCACCTTCATTTCTTCCTTCCTTTCTCTTTCTTTTTCCACATGTGCCACATTTTGATTAATAAAATACTTACAGTCTTTTAATGTCCTTCTTTATCACATATTTGACATTTTGGCAACTGTAGTCTACACTCATCCTTAGTATGTCCAGGATTTTTACACTTGGCACACCATACTTTAGCATCTAATTCCTTATACACAGGATTACCTTTTAAGGACTTAACTAGCTGTAATAACATTCTCTCATCAGCCTTATAATCCCGAACTTTGATAGGTTCATCCTCATCATCTGAACTATCCTCCTTTCTCCTTGAGGATTTTATCTTTCCTTCTACTATATTTTCTATTTGTCTCCTCTTCTTCTCATAATCTTTAAGATGCTTTACAAGATCTTTCTGTCTACTTCCTCAATTGTCATTGCATAATGCCTATATGGCTTCTGCAATCCTTGCTTATACCATTGAAGCAAAGCTTCTTCCTTAACATATAGTGACATTCTTTTCATGCTTTTTGAAACGGTGTGTATATTCCTCTAGAGTTTCAGTTTTTCCTTGTAGGATATTTCTGAGCTTCTCTAAGTGCTCTTCAGGCAACTCTTCCTTTTTAAAGTATTCTTTAAAAGCTTCTGTAACTTTCTCATAATCTTCTCTCACATCTTTCTCCAACTCATAATACCAATCAGATGCATTTCCTTTTAATGTGTGAGGAAATATAAGCAACTTATTCTGCATTGCTTACTTTATACAACTTTACAACTTCCTCAAACTGCAATAAATGTCTTTTAGGATTTTCCTTCTTTCCTGCGGAAAATATTGTGCCTCCCAACATTCCGGGGAAAAGTGTCATATTAGACATACTCGGTGGGTTTTCTCTACCACCTTCCTCCTCACCAAGAGGGGAATTTCCAGGAGATACTCCTCCTGGTCTAATAGGAAATCCTGTTCTCCGAGGAGTTCCTTCCAACTCCTCTTCTCTGCAGTTTGATAGTCACCGTATTGTATATCCTCCACACCTTTAGCAGCACTTTCTCCTATCTGATCAATGAGTTTTATAAGAGCTTCTTGCCTATTAGCAAGCTCTATTTGCTCAGCGGGCAGCCTCTCTCTCGGCCTGCCTATTATCTCTCTCTCTTGCTAGAGATGAGTTAGGATTATGATGCCTCCAAGGCTCCATCCATCATCATATATATACACACTTCTTTTTCACTTAAGCTCTACTTTCTTAGAGCTATATCACTTCTCACTTATGAATTAATAAATTCCTCCACAACAATGGCGAAATCCCTCGTGGTCGCCATGTGTTAACATGCAAAACTTTCCTGTGTGTGGAAAACACTGTTCATAGCGCAGGAAAAGCTTTGCTAATTAAAGTGTAGGGATTTCAACCTAGAATAGCCTACAAGTTATTCCTCCATCGTAGGAAAGTCCTATGTATGCAGTTCCTACATGCTATATTTTTGGCCTCTAACAAGGGTATTTAAACATATAAAACTAAGTTATGTTATGTTTCACCATTTCATGTGTTTTAATCATGCCATATTATGTGGATAAACTCATTAAAAAATTTGATGGTTTTGAGAGAATTAGAATAAACACACATGCATACTCTCTTTTGGTGCATGTAACTAGGAGAGGGTTATGGGTACCAGCGAATTGCATTAAGTGCAATGTAATATTTGAAACACTTTATTTTTTTAACTTAAATTTATTGATATGATAAACAAGAGAATGAACATGAAATTGCTAAAAGGAACATGTATAATACTGTATTAAAATAGGATTGTGGAAGGAAAAAGAGAAAGAAAACAATAAATACTTACATTAAAGTGCCATTATTCTTAGGGGCCTTAGGCAATAGCCAGTTCCCTCTAGCGCGCCGCCATGCCCAATTGCTTCCTCCCATAGCTTGAGCACCTCTTCCTTGGTGCCCTTGTCCTGGAAGATGATCTCAATAAGCCTCCAAAAGCCGGGCTTAAACTCGTAATTAAACCTCTTAGCTTTGTACAAAAACGCCATGTTTAAGCTCTAAAAGATGATACAGAACGTAATCAACGTGGTTGTATATGTTGTCTCTTCCTCGTACTCAGGAACCTCGTACAAATAAAAGGCACGTGTTAGCGCTTTTGCACGTTGCTCTTGTTGTTGCTACCAAGTTAAGTCTTGAAGAAACTCAAATCTCTTTTACTAGCAAGACCGGTGTTTCATTCTGGCTTATGTGTCCATAGTGATATTGTTTATGACTTATATCATGGTTTAAGGAAAAGTGACATTTTGAGTGCATTAAATAATAGCTTTGGTAACAAAATATCTTGTGTGGCTAAATAACCACAAATAACTGCACAACGTCATTCAACTGAATGACCTTGTAACCTTGTTCTGTTTATGACAAAATAGAAACGCTCCACTTTAGTCCACTTCTATTTGGTGTTCCGTTGAAGTGTACAAGGCACTAGAAGCTGTTCTCCATCCCTTAGCATTCTTCTAACCATTGTATCTCTGATGAGCACCCTTGCACATTGCTTAAAAGTACAAGCCCTACTTGCAAACCTACTCGAGTTTCTATGACGACTACATCCCCATTTGTTAGCCAGATTGGGCTTCAACCTTCTCCTATCTCAAGTTGGAATGGAAACTTACTTGAAACTACTTCTAGGGCAATGTCAAAACCCTTTTTGGCCATTGATGGATCATTGTGAGGAAGAATGCATATTTCTCGGATTATATCATCCACAAGTAGTATGCACGTTGAATTGAATTGAACTCGAGATGGCACCAAAATTGGCATTCTAGTAGCCTCATGGAGTACAGCCGAGATGTATGTGAGGCACAATGATATTTGTTCAAAAAAAATTATAAATGGATTTATACAAAATAAATGAACTGCAACACTCACTTTCGGAAAATGGTAGAAGTACACATAAATCCGCCCACAAACATCCACTGAAAATAGCTTTGTTATGTCACCGTAACATGTTTCTCCTGCACAAAAACTAATTAAAGACACTTGAAAGTATGTCAATATCATGAAGTTTTAGAAACACAAACTTGGATTTTCGGGGTCACGGGTCACAACACAACTGCCAGGTTTGTATATAACACCATTAAGGCAAATAGTGTTATGTTGATAAATATGGTTGTTGAAATTTTGCTACTTTTCAAGAGATGGTCCAAGAAGTTGGGAAAGAGCTTGCATTTGAATTCAGGAAATAAGCGCATCTTCACCAGGATGCCACCTTTGGCAATGGGACTTTGCCAATCTTGACTTCCCATTTTAGAACATTTCTTAAATAGATCAATTACGACCTCCTCTAAATCAACAACCACAATACCATTTTTGACAAGCACCTCTCCATGTTAGTTGATGTTTTTGGTTGATGAAGTTGCAGTTGAGGTTTTGTTTTAGCCTGTTTGGAGGCATCTAATTCTGTCATCATGAGCTCTTGGATTGTGGTAAAAAATAACCTATGCAAAAGAAGTTAGAAAACTTTACACAGTTGCAAACTAAATAACAACATTCAAATTTACAAAGAAATAGGAAATACCTGAGATGTGTTTTTGTGAATGTCATCTCCATTTCAATTGTTGTATCTGTAGCATTGAGGCCTTTGAAGTCACCTTTATATCCATAACACCAAGTATTGATGGAGAACCGTACAAAAAAATGTCTTCGCAAACATGGCCATGACCAAGTGCATGAAGTAGTTGACTGATGTGCTCCATACTGCTTGTACCACAATACCTCCACATAACTCTCGAACGAAGTTCAGAGTTTTTACTGTCCAGCCATTTGATCTACTCCAATCAAAAAAATCCTTGTAAGCTCTATCAGCAAAATACAAAGTCGAAAGTCGGAAGCATCCACTAGCCCATCCACAACATATATCTAAAACCATTGTACGAAGTGTTGATGTCCTGTGCATGCCAAAATCCAAGTCGTGTGAATGGGTGGTCTAGGCGTCGCCTTCTTCATGCAAGTCACCTTGTGTTTTAGTACTTTTTTCATTCTTGACATTACAATTGTCACCTCTCCTGCCTTCTCTAATTTTGTAAACAGCCTCTCATTTGATATTTTAAGCACATTTAAAGACAAGAGTGCATAATGAGACTTGAAGAAGATTCAACTGCAATGCAACATAAAAACCTTTCTTCAGTAACTACCATCTATAAGAATGTAAGCTTGTACCCATAAATTTCAAAGAGCTGATGTAGTCGGCTTTCACCACAAACTCCAGTATCTTTTGAATATCTCGTTTCCTGGATGCATTTGGGGCCAAGTCCACTTCACGCATTGCCGCTTGGATGTCTTCAAGGTGACGTTCAGGAGGAGGCTCCATGGAATTCTAAAGTATATTAGCATGCTTCCATTGGGTACCATCTATTGTCATTGGAGTCCTGCATTTTCGACAAAAGTTTTTGCCACCTGCATTACAAACATTGACAAATTAGTATCAAATTGATACTACAAACACTTAACATTGGAAAGCTTAAAACTCACATTGAGCCGAATGGTCTCCACTTATTACCAGTAGAAGAACTCTCAAACAAAATTCTGAGGTAGACCACCAAAATGTTTAGGATGATGGCATAGTCAACTTCAACACCCTCAATGAACAAGGTTATAAGTTCCTCTATAAACCAGGTCAATGAAAGAATCGAGGTCTATTCCAGCTTCCAACTCTGACTTGGGAATATACATCAATGGCAGTGTCATTTTTGCAGCAGAGCTTCCATGCAAACCTAGATTCAAGATCTTGGAATTCACAACACATTGCTCTGTTGTTTTGTTCTTGCAGCTTGGAAGCCATCCAATGCAATTAGAGAGCCAAGTTCCTGGGGTCTCCTCTCATAAGACACGCGAGCTTGAATGTCGAGTTGCAGTGAGGGCAATCGACAGTGTACATACCATGGGCATTTGCACCTTGTCATGCAGTTGGTTTTCTACAATCAGAGTTGGATGTATTCCTCCAACATGTGCAATGAATTGGGAGCTCGTATTGCTCCTCTGGATCCCAAAATAGTAATTCCCTCCACTTTTGCGCCCTTCCAAATCTCTTGCAATTGTAAATGGTGCCTCATGCTGAGGTTTCCTTGGCAGTATGTCATGCTCTCCATGGGCGCAAATCCTCAAACAAAGCAACTTCAGCTTTGCACGTAATTGAATCCTTGCAGCTTGGATGTAGTAGAATGAAATGGCCTTCTTTATGTTTGCTCCACATGTGTGGCACTCTTACTTGGTTCTCGCATTTGTTCCTCAGGACCCTAAAAAAACAAGGAATGTTAAAGTAACCTATATCGAAGAACTTACCCGCAACTACAAACCCCTTGTTGATTAGCGTAAACAAAGGCTGGTTCATCTTGTTGGCAGCAAAAATCATGCTTGTTGCTTTAGGCAGTCCAAGGTTTCTTTTAGTAAGACGGTCAAGTGCTTTTACGATTTTGGCAGCTTCAAGTTACCTACTCGGCCACTCCATTCTAGACACAAATCTGTGCAATACTAAGAATCTGTACCAAAAATAGCTTGCAATAGTCTTGATCGCAAGGCCTCGGATACATGCCCTTGTCAAAAAGTATTGCATACTTGGAATAATGTCCTCAACATTGTGGCTTCCATTCTTGGCAGTGGTGGTGTCCCTCCTCAGAAATGTTCTCATCTCCTCAGAAATAGTAAAATTTCAAGACTCGAGCAGCCATCTATGTAGTCAGGAAGCTAAATGTTGCAATGCATCTTCAATAAAATCTGCCTAGAATGCTTTTTGACAAGTTGGGCAGGTTTGTGACATGATACTCTTAGCCTTAGATTGTTGAGGGTGCTATGAAGCCATTTTTTCCATTGCCGAACTGTGGAGGTGCTTGTAAAAACCCGATCTATTGTATTTCTTACCTACTTCCATGTTTAGCTATGCTTGTTGCACTTGCATATGTTCACCAGATGCTCTTTGTTGTTCTTGTTGTGAAGTTTGTTTGCCATCTCCATGCACCTCTAGTCACTGTTTCCCCATCACTATGTATTGTCTACGCTTTGGCATGTTCTTGCCCTTGTTCATTGGAAGCAAGGTATGTTTTTGTAACAATGATTCAAAAAAATGAATGTGCAGTCGACCAAGGAGGGTGGTTGTTCGTACGTAAATGAACCATGCTGAGCTGGAGCCATAGAATTGAGACACTACTCATTGGTTTTTCATAAACATAGGGTTTTTGTTTTGTGTTGGGGTTTAGTTTATTCAGGCTGCATGCTTCTCAAGGTCAAATCTGGCATCAGCGTGGAGTGCAATGAATCTGCATTCCTTAACAACAATGAGGTGTGTGAGCTGCTTCTATCTCGGTATGGATCATGCGGCTTTCGATTTCAAAACCCTAGTGATGTCAATGGGGAGGGGCTTGTTTCAATGTCAAGGGACTGAGTGACATGGGAGTGCCGCGAGGAGTAGTGGCCGCAATAGTGCACTGGGTGGAGTCATCCACAAACAATGAGAACCACCTCCAATCGCACCACAAAATGGAGACGCTAAGGTTTGATCCACGACAATCGGACAAAAGTGCACATACACAGTAGTGAAGGCAAGGTGAGTAGGTTTGGAGGTAAGACATTCTTTGGTTTCTGCCTCCACTGACGAGGATGCAAAGCTCCAAAATGATCATAGCCAAAGAGATCCGCAAGGAGCTGAAGGCAGTTTTTTGAATTACTAGATTGCAAAATTCAAGGGCCAGATGCCGGGAAGTATCTTCCTCATAGGACAGAGATAGTGAATCGGTTGTATGGTGCCAATTGCCCTCAGAGACCCGTATGCATGCTGAGAGAGAGATCTATGAAGCTCACGAGTCTGTGTAGAGTGATAACAAGAAGGAAGGAGGCTTTGAAGGCGGAAGGTTTGTTGGGGAGATTGTACAAGTGGGACACAGTAAGGTCGATTTGCTAGCATATGGCATGAAGCTTGGTAAGGGAGATATGGATTTCTTCAAGAATTTGCATTTGGCAAGGATGGTCAAGCCGCATCAATTCAAGAAAACAAAGGCAAGTATTTTGGTTTTTGTTTAGGATCTACCATTTATGTTTTGTCATTAGCATGCCAGAACTTTTGGTGATGGAGTGCTTGAAAAGAAGGAAGAGCACAAGTATGCTATTCTACAAGTTAAAATTGTTACCCTGGAAGACTTAGAGAAAGACCTTGCATTCCAAGCCGGTTTGCTGCTTTTGAGGAATCTCATCCTTGCCGGGTTTCCCAGCTAGATAATTCAAGTAAGATTCTTGGTTTCTTTTGTTTTCATTCATTAAACTAACGCTAATCATGAACAGGATTTGGTTTTTGGCCTGAGTGATGCACAAGCATCCATGATGAACCTGAGTTTGTGCATAGCTTAGAAGATGAGAGTGACAGCTCTAAACGCACCAATATGAGACGTCAACCTGCCAAGCGATTGAAGAGTGCCTCGTGCAGTGGAGTTGTGAGTTGTTTGTTTAAGTATTCATTCTTTTCCTTTTATCATTGACACAAGTTAGTCTTCTTGTAAGATGTAGCAACTAATTCGAACACTACCAAGGGATTGAAAGATGAATACAACAAGGATGATGCTGATTTGGATGCTGATGATAATGTTGAACATGATGAAGCTGCTGGAAGCAACAACAACAATATCAAATAGAAGGTAGTAGCACTCCAAAATCGATGAAAGCTATTCCAAACTCGCAAAAGGTAACTTTTATTTTCTATTTAGCATGTATGTTAGGAACTGTAGAAACCTAGGGATCCTGAAGATTTTGACTCTAAAACAAGCTGGAGAACTATGACGGTGCCAAAGCTGGGGGTTTGGACACAAAACCAATAGTGGAAATGCTTTGTCTTGGATGTGTAGAAGGTATGAAGGTTGTAGATGCACCAGTTGATGTTGGTCAAGTGTAATGAGTTCAAAATGCCAGAGCCTTCTCAACAACAAGATGAAGATGACATGGATATTATCCTAAGTATAAGGTACTCCATAGATTTTGTCTTGATAACTTTGATGCTAGCTTATGTGTTCATTTCTAATTGCCGGAAGATGGAAGGAGAAGTTCAAGCAACTAGATATAAACATCTTGAAATATTTGGGTGCGTTTTGATAAAGCGGCTAACATAAAAAGTCAGTTTGATGGCCCTGAAATCTTTCGTTGCTACTTATAACAAATAGAAGGGAATGAAGATATTTGCACTGGGCCCATCAATGAAATTCTCCAAGGCACTGCAACATGTTACGCATAAAGCAATTGAAAGAGGTATGCTCAAAGTTGACAATTCATTTGGGCGATCAAGAATTTTCAAGAGTGAACAGTTGTTCGTACTAGCAAGTAGTTTTCATTGGTAGGTAGTTTTCGGCCACTCTATTGGCTAGCTATGAATTCACCATTGTGTAATGTTTTCTAACCATTATGTATCACAATATATATAATATAATGTAAGACACTGTAAAAGTTGCATTGACATCCTTCAAAAAAAGCCACTTTGGACTATCATAGAATTGACACATAAAAAACCATGCATGCACAAACTATACAAAGTTATTGTCTTGAACACTATGAAGCCCTATATAACACAATATTGTATAACACCATAAATTTCAGCCTTAAACCACAATAACTCCAGCTTCATTTTCACTATATAAATCATTGAAAAAAATTGTTAAAAAGAATTTTCAAACAATGGTGTCGATAATGGGAAGTCTACTTACAGCCAAATGTCTTTTGAAGGTGGCTTTTTATGATCAAGCTCTGGCAAACGAATCGTTGTGCTAGTTACTTTTTATTAATCTAGTTTAATACTAATCCATAGTTGTTTTTATTATGACATATTTCACTAGTTATGATATTACTAAGTATAATGCAGCTTATAACAAATAATTTTGGATACATTACTTTTTTATGCATTTGAACATAGCAAATCAAAACATGTGGTTTTTGATCGAAAAAGACCATATAAAAAATTAGTGGCTAAACTTCAGACTAACCACATGAAAAAACCAACTTGGTTTTTTGTCAAATATCAAGGAGACATGTTAAGGTGACATGGTGTGAAATAATAGTTTATTAAGTGGTTATTATATGATTTGGTTAGCCAATATGATTAGTTCGAAAGCTTAACCACTGTTTTTTATATGATTTGGCTAGCCATTATAGTTAGTCCAAATTTCAGCCACTTGGTTTTTTACATAGTTTTCTTTTATAATCATGGTTTTGCGAGGTCAAATCTAAAATATGAAATCCTAGCATTGCAACATGCATCCAACAATATGTTACTTGCTTTTATGTCACCATGTACTACTTTCAGTTTCAAAGCCTTGTGCAAATAAGCCAAACTATATATAAATAAGTACATGTACATACATACACACACCCCAAACTCATTCCATCTCTCTCACCGTATACTATAGTTATGTACATGTATAAGTGTATGTGAAAAGAGGGGAGAGAGAGTCTGAACAAGAAATGTGTTAGCAATGAAAATTATTAAATAAATAACTAAATAAAATATATTATCATATCATATGGAATATATATATTAAGAATATTCAGTAATCTGAAATTCAAGTTGGAAGATGTATCCATTGGGTAGCTTCCCAACACTTGAATGAATGGAACAAATTACTATCAAAATATGAGAGCTTTTTGAATCCCTTGGATCTACCATTGAAGCTTGGAAGTCAATGTAAAATAAGCTTATAGTCTTCACTTCTACATTAACAAAAAAAAAAACACTTAGTAATAAACAATTAATATAACTAAGGTATGTATTTTCCATGTAACACATGTGAAACATCACTTTGTACATTCATTTTTATATTGTTATTTACTTGGTGTTTCATGTGTTTTCGAAACTTTATTTTAGTCAGGAATACGGAACTCAACTATGAGCATCAAAATCTGTTGACTATCATTACTTCCATTTAATAAAACTTGTTAAAGGTAAAAAGTTAGAGAGCATAAGATATCTTATTGTGGAGATAATAAGGGCTTGAAAGGAAGGTTGCATAAAAAGTAAATTTTTATTGAGAGGAAAAGCAAAAAGAAAAAGAGAAAAAAAAGTCTCGAAAGGAAAAGGATGACATGGAGAGGAGTATAGAAGGTAGTTAGAGCAAGAGAGAAAGAGTCTTCATGCTTGTTCTCTTATATTCATGCTAGTAAAGTAAGTGCATATTTAAAATCTCTTATATATAATTTATATGTACTTTTTAATGAGAGAATACAACTCAAATTCTTTCAAGTTCATCAATAGTCAAAATTTGTTCTTGCCTTCACTTCAAAGACTAGTCATTATCACACCATAAGGAAGTGATTTAATATATCGAAATTTAGATGAATGGAAAATGTTATTGTTTCCTAACCATTTGTGAAGGTATTTATTAAATAAGGAAAGGTGGACTTATCTGTTTAACAATTGACAATCACAAAGGGATTTCACCATTGTGTTGTTAAAATTCATTTGAATAAAGTGTTGAAATGATAATTGATTAAAATTTTAATGATATAAATGGCTCGAAGGTGTACAACCGAATGTATATAATAAAAAATGAATGGAACCTTTGAGAAATCATCATCATCATTCGACATTAGCTAATTAAGAAATGGCTACCCAATATCAACTGAATATAACGAAAATAAATGTTAGAATATCCTTAGGAAGATAGTAGAGGATATACATAAATAATTCAAAAATCCGGAGAATTGGAGGCAATAACAAATGACTAATATAAGGAGACTGAGAGGAAGGAAGTAGTGCCTATTCAACATATATTAAGAATACAAGAAGAGGATCTCCTAAGAACTCTCAGAAGAAGGTGGAAGAGAAAATACACTAGAAGAAAGAATTATTTCAAATATGGTACTTTTCTCGGGAATGGTTGGGGTACAGTGATGTATCCCACATTCTCTGTAAGAAAGAAAGAGAATCTAAAAAGATATTTACAGTAATTTGAAAAGGTATTTAAACTGTATAAAGTTATTAATGCAGAAAAGCTACTTAATTTCCTCATACATTAAAATGAAATGCCTCTGATTGCTATTATAACCTTGAGAAGAAAGTAAGAAAGGATTATTAAAAGGTTATTAATGCTTTTAAGGAATATTTTAAGAAGAAGGAGTTGCTTAAGATAACATGAGAAAGAGCATAAGGTATATGTAAATATGAAATGCCTTATTACAATGGTATAAGTAAAGGTTGCTTAAACCATACATAAATTAAAAATATATGAGAAAAAGAAAAGGCAAATAAAAAAGATTATAAAAGAAAAGCTTGAAAATATACACGAAGAAAAAGGAACCCTTTAATGATGAGGGAGAGAAAGTAAAGGTTCGTAAATATTCAATAAACAAAAACACATTAAATCGATTGATAAAAAACCTTAAAGGGAATGACAATTGAGTTGAAGGCAAAGGTATGATGTACTAAGTGTAATAATCCATATATGTGGAAAGGAAGAATATGTGGCTCAGAGGTAAACATTTTTAAATTAGAACGTGACTTATATAAAGAGAGAAAGGAATAATGATCGTTCACTTTTTAAAAGGTTATTTTCAATAGGAACTATGTGAATGATAAAAATGATAATGATTATCCGATAAATGACAAACCATATGGCAAAAGGAATGATTCTTTATGATAGTAGGAATAATATATATTATGAGAGAAGGAATGATGTTCCTTACGAGAACAAAAAGGAAATATATTATGAAGAAAGAAATGGTTTATATAATGATTGACAGAATGATAAACCTTATGAAGAAAGAGATTATAAACAATATAGAGAGAAGGAAACCTTATCAGGTCAAATAGAAAAAAATGATAAATATAATTAGAAAAGTGATAAACAAGGCCATAGGGTAATTTTCCTTCTCAGGTTTGTTATACGTGGTGAAATTGGTCATATCTTTAGGGATTGTCCTAGATGAATAATATAGTCCCTTATTTTCATAAAATGGATAATAGATAGCCTACAACACAGCTAATTAAAATGGATAGGAAAAAATAAATTATTTACCGAATATAAGAGCAATTACAACTTTCCAACAAAATGAGAAGCAATATTCTTTTGATGTAGAAGGAGAGATATTATGTTCTTGAAAAGAAGTTGATCTTCTTATATAATAATGCAATTGACCAATAACATAATTCTGATCAAGAAGGGAATATTAATAATTAATTAAATAATTCTATGTCATATGTTACAAATATAAATAAACAATGTTTTCAATCTTCACCATTTCAAGATAGAAGTAATGGAACAAATGTATTAACAAACTGTAAATTAGGAAGTTAACAAGTTACTCCTTGTATAAGAAATCAAATATTGAATGCATTGAATATGTTTAGAAACCATCACCTTCAAATGAAGAGTATAAATCTGAATTGCTTTCTATTTGTACATGTTTTACTTCTTCTTTTGAAAGGTACAGAAGTAGCTCTTTATGCAATATAGGTCTTAAAAAGTATTTTCAAAATAATAATATTTTAAACATAGTTATGACATGCATATACACATGTATTGATATTTCCATATCAAACTTTAAATTTATATCAATCGAAAATCCTAAAACCAAAATTTTTCATGTTTCTTATTTAGATTGTATTTTAATAAGGAAGTTTATGTGAACCATTTATTTCCTTCTTTGTGCCTGTGCCACAAGCAATGATCTTCTCCAATAATTTGTCCAGTCCAAGAATAGTTATAATTCTTGGACGTTGGGGGCAAAGGCAAAGAAGCCCCACGGCTGCAATGATGATTGGTGGGTTTCTCCCACCTGGCTTTGGTTTCATTCACAGTAAAAAAGATAGTCATCATAGCTAGCTAGCTGGGGAGCATAAGATGTGTGGTCTTTCAATTAAAATGATGAGATCTACCTTACCTAAAACCTATTGGAAGGGTTATTACTATCGCGCAGCACCAAACGGAATTGGATCTTGATCCTTGCTACCCTAATCCATCATGTGGTACCGTCGGTGCTGTGGGGCTGGTCCTTCCTGTCATCCCGCATTCTGCCACATGCGGGGTGCATCTTTGATTTGGGTTGTACGCCCCCATCAACATGCAGATGGAATTAAGGTGTTAGATCTGTTAGCCCCCTATCACCATGGAGGAAAGATTGTCATTTGGAGAGCCAGGGTAGGAAA
>PUQB01001172.1:0-38913 GCA_003024785.1 Selaginella tamariscina | reverse complement strand
GCATGTTCATATCCCCGTTTGGGCGTGTTGTCGAGAGGGCATTCCACGAAACCGAGTTCTTCTCATGCATTATGTCAAACAGTCTCTTTGATTCTTGCAAACTCCCACATTTCCCATATATGTTCAGAAGTGCAGTCGACCTCACATCAAACTGAAGTTGCTCTTCCTCAATCAGATTGTCACTGCTTCCTGAGTGTGTATCAACACATGCGTCTAGCACATTCCTGTATGTGATTCTGTCTGGCTTTGCACCTTCCATATGCATCTCCCAAACAATCTGATAGACTCGTCACTTGCTCAAACTGTGCGTATGCTCCCATGAAGGAGCTCCATGAAACTGTGTTGAGAACCGGCATCATGTCAAAGATCTGCTTTGCTTCATGTAGATGCCCATTCTGGGCATTTGCTACAATGAATACGTTCCATGAGAATACGTTTCTCTCGGCAATTATTCTCATAATATTATCATAATAATTTATCATATATAATTACAATTATTCGGACTTGGCATACATGTCTATAAGAAGGTTTCCTACGAACGTCTCTTGGTCTATGCCCTGCTTTTGTATGTGCTCGTGGAGGCGTTTTCCCTCTACTAGGCATTTTGACGATGTGATCTGTTTTATGAGCATACCATATGATTTTGGGAGCATTTGCCAGTGGCATCTTAGTATGAATTCCACAGTTGATTTTATGTCTAGTTTGCCATTTCTGAGCTCCTCCATTATGTTCGACTGCAAAGGTATGCTTGTATGAACCATTCTGCTTTTCATACACGAATACTTTGCAACAACCACTAAACAATATATCACATAAGTTAATTATAAAAAAACATAATTGATTATCCAATACAAACATATACAAATTTATACATGTAGCAAAAACATGAACATTTAGGTTATATACACACCAACGTAAAAGAATATATGTACCAGTTTGTGTTTTTACACAACACAAAACTAAAATAAGTTATAACAAATTCAAATGTTAACTTATAAAGATTTATATGTATATATATAATTCGAATGTTTTCTAACAAACCAAGCTAAATGTACATTTATTATTCAATATGAGTATCCTTCCATATTGATTATAGCAACTACACACACGTATCTTCGTATATATTCATACTGCTCGTTTACCACGGTAATGAAGTGATTACGCTATATAACTTGTATATATTAAATATATACCTTAATATTTTAATATAATTCATATTAGCAGCACATGCATAATTATAACATGAATCTTGCACTATTTATTTTTAATATATTAAGAATATAAATGTAACACTTAATATGAACTTTAAGGTTTCACATTTCTAATATGAAAAAAAAAAATATAAAAATCCAGTTCAGAATAAACCTTGAAAGTCATCTTCCAAAAAAGAAAGACCTGAAGGCATCTCTCCGTAAATTTCTTTGGTAACTTCTAGAGCAGACTCATCCCAAAAACAGCCATAGTTTTGATTGATACCGGTTGTTCCAAACACTTAATTGCATTTAGAAACGATTCCTAGTCCTTACAGACATTTCCTCACTGTATATATTGATAAGAAAGTTATAACTTTTATATACACATACACGTTGAATACAATATAAGGCTCGTACACTTTACATATATATGAGTATTCTTAACTTACTTTGCCAGGATATGATCTTGGTCAGACAGAACAGCTGGTGTTGTGTTTGGATAAGACGGCGGAACAAGTATAGTCAAAGGAGCGATGACTGGCTGTTAATATCCACATAAACAGAATTAAAAAATAATCTCTTTCTCACACACATACACACGCGCGCACGCACCCACACCAGATACCTTGTCCTCAAATTCACCAATGATCCCAAGAAAAGTGAAAGTCACCTCAACTCCTCCCTTGTGGGCACTGTTTTCACATATCTGCACTTGGTGGTAAATAATGTTTCATTTAAGTGCTGAATTTCTTGTTCTAAACCGCTGATGACCTATATCACAAGCAAATTCAGAATTTTATATAATATATAATCTTTATATATAAGTACCTTAGTCTCAGTCTTTTGTTCCTTCTTTTGTAAATCAGCCTCTGAACACGTAAGTTCCTTCCCCTGCTTCGAGCTATTCACAGTAGAGTAAGTACGCTGTCTATAGTTGAAAACCATTATACAGACTCTCTCTCTATCTCACACGCACACACATACACACACACAAAGGTGTATCATATATGAATTTGCTACCTCTTCCTACCACCTTGGACGCTTTCAGAGATGCCTTTCTCTTTACTTGATTTATTAACATCATCGCCAGTGGAGTAGAAGCCGCTATATACAAAACGTGAGAGAGAGGGAGAGAGAGATGCACATGTAAAAATTAAGTTTTTTTGCAGGAATGTTATATATATGAATGTAGTACCTCTCAATGGATCCTCCACTATCTTGGCCATGTTTGGAGATTAGAGTAGCCTTTGAAGACATGCCTCTCCCTTTACTTGATCTATTCACATCATTGCCTGCAACCCTACACAAATGCACAACTAAGCATAGAAAAGTGTGTGTGTGTACGTGTATGTTTGATTTTTATGAGTACTTAAATGAGCTGGTTATTAATGATACCTCTCGATCTGTCTCCCGCCGTCTTGACCACCTTGACAAGCCAAAACTTGAGTTGGTCGTCCTTTCCTAGCCTCACG
The DNA here is from genome assembly GCA_003024785.1 of Selaginella tamariscina. Lineage (NCBI taxonomy): Eukaryota > Viridiplantae > Streptophyta > Lycopodiopsida > Selaginellales > Selaginellaceae > Selaginella > Selaginella tamariscina. The sequence continues at coordinate 36,248 of PUQB01001172.1, read as the reverse complement.
ATCTAGACAGAGAGGAACTTATTAATTCTTATTTACATATCTCATGTTTATATAATGATTCAGTGTGCATGTGCATGCGCGCGCGCGTTTGTGTAAAACCTGCACTAGCCACTGGAAGACTGTCTGTGAGCTCTACCGCCCCGTTCGCGGCACTAGTGACACAGTCCTGATTAAAGGCTCCTGAGATCAAAAGTAAACATGTAAATATTTATTATGTATACTACCAAAGTATTAATAGTTTATTAAAATAAATTGAGTAACTTCTTTTTAAGATAAAATAATAAATAATATGTACTTAAATTACTATCATGTCTTTTAATAAATTCATGTGCGTCATTAGTCTAATACTTAACTGGTTGATGCAGAGGACGGAGCATGTGGACCTTGAGGAGACAAACGTCCTGCATATCCTTCCAAAGTTATAGCCTAACAATGTTCACAAAATTAATAAGCCATCTTCTTAAGTTTATAAAGTAGAGTCCATCTTTGACCTTGATTAGAATCAGGTTAGAGTCAACTTTAATTTCTAAAAAATAATAATTTTATCTACTGTATAACATAGCAATCAGTATAATAATAATACGTAAAGTTATACATATATTTTATTTGGATGAATAGATTTACATCTACATGTATGGACCTTTCTGCAGAAACGTGACATTCATATATGCGCGTGTGTGTGAAAGAGAGAGAGAGTGCTATGTTCACAGAGAGAGAGAGAGATTGTTAAAACAAGCAATCAAATCTGATGCCTATTTATATAATTAATGTACAATAAATAATACCTTATTTGTGATTATGTACATGTATAAAATTTCATGTGAGATGTTAAATATATACTTACATTCTCGTTGCCCGAAGAAGTATAGATTTTCTTCTGTTCACAGGATTTCTTCTTTGTTAATCTGTCTAATACATATAAGATGAGACTCTCACGCTGCTCCAGAGTGTCCAAAGTAAGACCATTTGGAATGTTGTCTTTGGTAGTCTTTAGAATATCGATTGCAGAGTGTATTTCATCCGTATACCAGCCTCCTATCATCATCTGCAGGACTAGGCTTCGCAATGGGTGTGCCACCTGTGTGTATACATTGTTAATACGCTGTTAAAATCCACGACTCCTACCTTTTCTCGCAGCTTAAGCATTCTAAGATACATCATCTCCAAGTTGCCGAATACTTCATTTTCATGCCTTCAAGCTGTAAATACATAAAATCAGCTCTCTCTCTCTCTCTCTCTCTCTCTCTCTCTCTCTATATATATATATATATATATATATATATATCTATACATTGAAGATTAAATGAAATATGTGAATGTACATTCTTAGAGCCCATACACCTCTCTGATCTCCATTCCTAACGTACATTCTTCTCACCTTACTCCAACGCCTTTCATCCTCATACATATGAGAAACCTTATTAGCTAGCCCTGCTTGTTTATATCCAGCTTGCTGTTGCTGAAACTGGCTTTCATTCCATATAGGAGGAGGCATATCAGCAGGTGCGAGTTGTTTATAGCCAGCATGCAGTTGCTGAAACTGGTCTTCGTTATGCAGATTCAAAGTTGTTGCTTGTTTATAACCACCCTGCTGCTGTTGAAGATTTAGGTTGGCCGCTTGCTGGTTTCCTTGTTGTTTAAGTGACTGCAGTTAAAGAGCTGGTTATCTCTCTCTCTCTCTCTCCATTCCTAACATACATTCTTACCTTACTCCGATGCCTTTCATCCACATCCACATGAGAAACCTTATTAGCTAGCCCACTTGTTTATATCCACCTGCTGTTGCTGAACCTGGCTTTCATTCCAACGAGGAGGCATATTAGCTTCAGCCCGCTGTTGCTGAAACTGGCTCTCATTCCATCCAGGAGTAGGCATATTACTCTCATTCCATCCAGGAAGAGGCAAATTAGCAGGTGCTAGTTGTTTATAGCCAGCATGGAGTTGCTGAAACTGATCTGTTGCTTGTTTATAACCAGCCTGCTGCTGTTGAATATTTAGATTGGCTGCTTGCTGATTTCCCTGTTGTTTAAGTGACTGCAGTTAAAAAGCTCTCTCTCTCTCTCTTTCTCTCTCTCCCCATTCCTAACATACATTCTTACCTTACTCCAACGCCTTTCATCCACATCCATAGGAAAAACCTTATTAGCTAGCCCTGCTTGTTTATATCCAGTCTGCTGTTGCTGAAACTGGCTTTCATTCCAACGAGGAGGCATATTAGCTTCAGCCCGCTGTTGCTGAAACTGGCTCTCATTCCATCCAGGAGTAGGCATATTACTCTCATTCCATCCAGGAAGAGGCATATTAGCAGGTGCTAGTTGTTTATATCCAGCATGGAGTTGCTGAAACTGGTCTGTTGCTTGTTTATAACCAGCCTGCTGTTGTTGAAGATTTAGGTTGGCTGCTTGCTGGTTTCCTTGTTGTTTAAGTGACTGCGGTTAAAGAATTGATTAGCGCTCTCTTTATCTCTCTCTCTCTCTCCTAGGTTGTATGCTGTTGTTTCAATATATATATGGATATACATATCTCATACACCTATGTTCTTATACACATGTAGATATAAAACAAAATCAAAATTACTTGTTCTCGATTATATTCTTATGTACTATATATAATATTATATTGTGCAAAGTACCTTAGTCTCAGTCTTCCGTTTCTTTTTTCGTAAATTAGACTCTGAAGGTATAGGTTCCTTCCCCCGCGTCGAGATATTTACATCTCTATCATATAAAGTAAAGCCAATGTGGACAGACAAAAGCAAGTACAAATATAGAACAGCATATTTAACACACGCAGATTATATATATGGATTTACTACTGTTCGTAAATCCTCCACCACCTTGGACACTTTCAGTAGCCTTTGAAGACATGCCTTTCTCTTTATTCACATCATTGCCAGTGGAGTAAAAGCCCCTGCACAGATAAAAGTAAACATACCGTGAGAGAGATGCAGAGAGAGTTTTTACTTGGTTTTGTAAATGTTTAAAAGAACATTAATGGCACCTTTTGATCCATCTCGCAGTTTGACAGACCGAAACTTGAGTTGGTTGACCTTTTCCAGCCTTGTGATCTAGAGAATTAGCTTAAATTAATAATTCTTTATCTCTAGAGATATCGTGAACACGTTTACAAAATGATTCAGCATGCACGTGCATGTTTGTGTCCGTGCATGCAGCACGTGCACTGTGTGTGTAGTGTAACCTGCAGTAGCCATTGGAAGATTACTTATGAATTCTGTCCCGTTGACTGCGTTATTGGCCTGTATAACACCCTTCTGATTGCAAGCTCCTGAGATCAAAAGCGAACATCTATTACGGGATTTATTATATAATATATAAATATATTTAAGAATGATCTCACGTGAAACATTTATAAATGATATACATGACTCATGAGAATTCAGAGATTGCATGTATATTGATACTTAACTGGTTGATTGTACACTTGTTGGAGGAGACTCGCAAGGAACAGGTCCTCCATATCCTTTGAACTTTGAGCCTAACAGTGTTCACAAATTAGAAGGCAGTGTATACTAACATGGACTATCTGTAGTCCCTGTGGAGAGATGCATAGAATAGACGTGTACTAACATTTTGCCTGTCCAAAGAAGTGTTTATCTCTCCTGTGTGTCACGGATACGTAGGATGAGATTCTCACGCTGCTCCAAAGCGTCCAAAGTAAGAGCATTTGGAATGCTGTCTTTAGTAATCTTTAGAATATCAAGTGAAGAATGTATGCGATAGATATGCCAGTCTACTGTTGCAATCTTCAGCTTTAGGTCTTGCGACTGCTGTGCCATCTAGAAATTTATTGTAAGTCACTTAAAATCAATTAATAGCATAAACTTACATATTCTGACCGCTCAATCATTCTTGGATATATCATTTCAAGGTACCGAGTACTTCATTTTCATGTCCTCAAGCTGCCAAAAAGTAAAATTTTACAACATAGGTAAGATCATATTTTCATATGTTTACACACACACATTCTTACCTTATTCCAAATTATTCCATTCTCATCAAAATGAAGAAACTTATAAGCTGACTCTCCTTGTTTACAGAAAGCATACTGTTGCTGAAATTGGCTCTCATTCCATTGAAGAGGCATGTTAGCAGGTGCTGCTTGTTTATAATCAGCCAGCTGTTGTTGAATCTGGCTCTCATTCCAATGACCAGGAGGTATATTAGCAGGTGTTGCTTGTTTATAGCCAGCCTGCTGCTGCTGTTGACGCTTGAGGCTGGCTGCTTGCCACTTGTTAAGGAACTGCAAAAGCTCATTTAGTTCTTTCTGTCTCTCACACACAATGTAGGTTGTACCAATTGGAGAGTTTCTTGCTGCTCTTGAGACTGAGCTTCGCGGAGTTTTAATCGAAGTCGAGTCTTTTCATTTTCAACTTCACAATCGAATGCAGCAATGAGCTTATCCTCGTAATCTTGCTGTCAAAGTAAACAAAGTTGTATAGTTCATATATTGTGTTTATTAAACCATATGTATAGTTCATATATTGTGTATAAGGTTATACATTGTGTTGGATATTACCCCATTAATAGTAGTTTGAAACACTATGTCTTCAAGGACGGCAAGTCTGTCGGAAAACTCTTCAGAGTGCATTCCATCTCCATAAGTATGTTCCATTCTAAAGCATTACATACATCTCTCACATTAGTGCAACAAGAAAGATAACCTTGATGTATACCATGCTGTGCACTGCATCGATTATTTTCAGAATTAAGAAATTAGGGTTTCCGGGAAAAAAAATAAGGGAATTGGAATTTATATATAAAATGAGACATACAGCAAAATTAAATACAGATGGAACGTGAGATAGCACTAGATCATAAACAGCACATAAATAATATAATTTCTTTATACTTACAGTTACAACAAGATTTGAGAGAGCTACTTCTGATTCCTGTAAGTCTCTGGTGAGCGCTTCTTTGATTCTTGTAAGATGGCATCTCCAGCAAAATATTTGAGAGAGTCCTCTAAGACGACATCTACATACGGGGTGGCTAACAGACAAACAGTATGTGCTACTGAATATGCTTTGTGTCGGCCAAGAGATTTGATGGCAAACCTAAAATATGGAGTGGGTTTAATGGCTGTGAATTCCTATTTTAGACAATAAGGGTTTCCACGCACGTATGGTACACGTGGATTGGTGTTTGAGTGCGTGCACACAGGTACGTTACAGTGACAAAGTGTCATTTTGTGAGAATGTGTGCATTTTTGTTAAATAATTAGTCCACTGCTCTAGAATTGTACCAACAATATTACTATCTCCATCTCGTAGTTCAATATTATGAAAAGTCACCATGCGTGCCGAGTTGTTACACAGTATCTTACAATGTATAGTACGAGAAGATACGGATTGATGTACGTATATTTATGGATTTTAAAACTGTATAAGTATTCAGGAGTTCAGAAAATTTATGAGTTTAATTATATTACTACCAATGCAGATGATATGAGTACAAATATATAATATAATTTGAATTCTAGATTCCTTCTTATAAATTTTTTTAATACAGTATTTTAATTATACGATTGATATTTATTTCTTGTTCAATAGATTAGAGTATCTGTTATTAAATATGTTATTACTTAAACTATAAAGATTATTTTATTTATACTCTGAAGGAAATGCAAATAATATATGCTGGTATATTCAAATTAGTTCAGCATTCAACTATTGTGAAGCCTACATTAGCACTTAGCAATATATTTCTAAAAATGAGCTCATGCTATATATATATTAATATAATGTTAGTAATATATTTCTAAAATTCTTTTATTTTAAATGTATTAATATAATATCAATATATAGTTATAATTGTAAGTTAAAAAATTAAATTATAAATATTTCTTTCTTAATTTTATATTAAATGTTTCAAAAAAAAATTATTTTTAATCATGAAAATTTAAAGATTTATTCTTAAAATAAATGGCATAACCTTCAAGTTTACACAATTGAACCTCTATTCTTTAACAACTTCTATGATTAACTTGGGTCAAACTTATTAATAAAAAAATATTAAATGGATATATACTTTAAATTAAATTAATAAATTAAATATATTGTAAGATACTGTATATTAGGTAACGTACGTATATACGCATGTGTATATACGCACACGTAGTGACACATGGGTGGTGATCTGGCCCCATGTGTCAGCGCCACGTGTCGCATGTGTGCCACGTGGCAGGAGACCTCCTGTATATAAGCAGGGTTTTTGTAAACTAATATATCAGATTTTCATTTAATATATCTGCTCTTTCATTGGTGGAGAAGTTGGGTATTCCTTTCTTCCGCATTTTCTTTTTCTTGTTTCCATGACAATGAACATGGAGACGGCTTTTAGCATTATTGCTACTGCTATTGATGCACAAACTAAGTTGTTGGAGCGCTTCGTTGAGGGTCCGTCCTCCTCTTCCCCGTCTGAGCCTCATGCCGGGGGATCTGCTTCTAGTACTCCTTCATCTTCTTCACAGGCCACAAATCCGAGGGTTCGACCCCGATCTTTTTGTGGTGATCCGGGAGATGATGTATACCACTGGTTTGATCATTTCCAAGTCATTGTTCGTTACCATGGTTGGGATGAGGCCCGTGCTCTCAGAGAATTCCCTACATGTTTGGAAGGCCCTGCGCTCAAGTGGTATAATGGATTGGCTGCGGAGATTCAAGCCAATAGTAATCGGTTAACGGAATGTCTCAAACGTACGTTTGGCAAAGTTGAGGATTCAGATGATGCTTTCCAACAACTGCATGCGATACGACAACATCCTGGTGAGTCTGTTATGCGGTTTAGTATTAGGTTCGGGGATTTAGTTCGGCGTGCATATCCTAACATGCCTGAGCCTATTAAGCTCGGTATGTTATGGCCAACTATGCGACCCGAACTTGTTCGATTCGTTCGGGCTCTTCGTCCTACCACATTGGAGGAAGCTTTTGCACTAGCTCAACGTTTTGAGTTGGTGCCTGGTGAGGGCCGTGTTCCCCTTGGGTTACCTGCTCCTCTTGTTCAGCGTGCTGATCCAATGGAGGTTGATGCTGCTGCATATGTGCCCGCACGACAAGCCTTTCGTGGTCGACCTCGGGGCCCACCCCGTAGACCACCTCCACGAAATCGTCCTGCACCTGCTCCAGTTCCTGCCCGTGGTGGTCAAAATCCACGGATTCGTGACAGGAGGAATCGGAACAATGCAGGTCAACCCAATCAAGTTCATGTGTGGGCCTGTTGGGCACCTGGACATACTTGGCGGGCATGCGATGTGTATCCTGATTGGCGTCCACCACATCCAGGCTGGCGACCATATGTTCCGGATGGTGTACCTGTGGCGGCCATTATGTCTGATGATGAGCTTCCAGATGATGACGCTCTCTTGCGGGTGGATCTGTTGCGGAAAACCAGTAATCGTACGGGCGACGGAGGGATCCCGTGCGATGGAAACTCCACCTCCATGTTTTTTCGCTATGCATATCAAGGGTTGCAAGTTCCACCAAATCATCCAGTTTTCACATTTTCTGCACGAGTGAATGATGTTTCAGTCACAGTACTTGTGGATACAGGATCTAGCATGTCTTCCATAACTACTTCTCTGGCGCATCGGTGCTCATTACCCTTGAGACGAGCAGATAAGGTCTTGCACATTTTATATGGTAATGGGCAGTCTCGTGCAGTATCACAGTACACCACTTCGACTACACTGGTTATGGGTGCCAACTGTAAGTTTCCCTCTGGGTCTCTTAGGGTTGTCCCTTCCCAGGTCTTTGACATCATTCTGGGATGTGATTGGTTAAAGCAGTCGAAAGGTACATGTGATTTTTCACTCTCTCCTCCTGTATTACGCTTGGAGTCTGTGTCTTTGCAGTCTGTTCCTTTACGTCCAGAGAAGTTTGTTGCTGTTTGTATCACGCATACAGCTCCTTTGATTCCGGTCTTGGGGGTGTTCATCTCAACAGGTTCAAATGCCGGATCCGTCACCTGAGTGTCGAGCACACTGCATCGAACAACTTAAGAAACAGTATGCAAGTTTGTTCAAATTTGATCTGTCCCAAGGTGCACGTGTGAAGACTCGACACTGTATACCCACCGGCAATGCAAAGCCTTTCAAAGTCCCGGTTCGACGCAGGTCACCAAAGGAGTTATCAGCCATGCGAACAGCTGTTACTGATATGATTGGTAAACGAGTGTGTCGTCCGTCACGGAGTCCATGGGCATGTGAACCTCATTTGGTTCCCAAGCCTGATGGATCTCTCCGATTTTGTGTGGATTACCGACCTCTTAACGATGTTACCATCAAAGATGTCTATCCACTTCCGAACTCTGCCGATCTATTAGATCGTTTGGGTCAGAGTCGATGGTTTACTAAGTTGGATTTGGCATCAGGATATTGGCAGGTTCCTATGGCTGAGGAGGATATTCCAAAAACGGCCTTCCGGACACCATTTGGTCTTTACGAGTTTTTGGTTGCCTTTTGGATTGACTTCAGCTCCTGCCACCTTTCAACGCATGATGGATGAGCTTCTTTCCGATATGCCTGATATCACTGCCGATTTTATCGACGATGTGCTCATTCATGGGTCTGGTTCTTGGGAGGATCACATTCGTGATGTACGGCGCGTTCTTGATCGATTTCGAGAAGTTGGCCTGAAGTTGAAACTTGAAAAGTGTGTGTTTGGTTCGACCGACACCACTTACTTGGGTTACCGTATATCTCGAGAGGGTTTACAGGTGGATCCAATGAAGTTGCGAGCTGTTCGAGAGTTCCCTCGTCCCGTACAGTACAGGAAGTCCAACGTTTCTTGGGCACGGTGCAGTACTTGGGTCGATTCATCGATCATCTCACTGATCGAACTGCCCCTCTTCGGGAGTTAGTTCGTCCACAGGTATCTTTCAGGTGGACTCGCAGGTGTCAGCAGGCATTTGACCAGTTAAAAGAGTTCCTGACAACTCCACCATTGCTTCAATACCCAGATTTTACTCGTCCGTTCATTTTACGAGTAGATGCCTCAGATGTTGGTATTGGTGGTGTATTGATGCAAACTGATGCTGTGGATTCTTCAATTCGACACCCGGTGGCTTACATTAGTCGAGTACTCACGCCGGCTGAGCGGAATTATTCCACTACTGAAAAAGAATGCCTTGCTGCTGTTTGGGGTTTTGAACGACTTCATGCCTACTTACATGGGAGTGAAACGCTTTTGGAGTGTGATCATGCTGCTGTCACTTCCTTATTAAAACGGAAGAATTTAGTGGGTCGCGTAGCCAGATGGGCATTACGTCTCCAGGTATATAACTTTAAGGTGGTGCACAGGCCTGGGCGAACAATGGTGGATGCGGATGCACTTTCTCGAGCACCCCTCTCCGATTCCACTTTGCCTGCTCATGCAGTAGCTGCAGCATTCGGTTTGATACAAGCCCCTCAGGTATTCGATGCCGACTTACCATCCTTGGAACAGTGGCAGGATGCTCAAAAACATGAACCATGGACGAGGCAATTACGCGATGCGTTTGCAATTCCGTCTTCCGAACCTCGGTTTCGACAATATCATGCTCAGTTTCGACTTCAGGATGGTTTATTGTATTTTATTGGGACAAATCCAGAGGACAAATGGCGTTTGGCTGTACCCTCTACATATGTTCCACACCTTCTTCGAGCATATCATGATTCACCTATTGTTGGAGGTCATCTTGGTCATCAACGAGTGTTGGAGAAGCTGCGCCGATCATTTTATTGGCCAAGCATGCGTGGTGATGTGATCAGGTATATTCAAAGTTGTCCCACTTGTCAAACTCGGAATTCCTCTACGACTCGGGCCATGGGAGTGTTGGAATCCATCAATGTCTCTCGCCCTTTTGAGTTAATTGCAGTGGATTTAATGGGACCTTTTCCACGTTCTTCTCAAGGTAACCAGTACATCATTGTTGTATCCGATTATTTAACTCGATGGGTAGAGGTTGGTGCTCTTCCGGATGCAACTGCCATGTCAACAGCTTTGTTTCTGTTCGATAATGTGGTTTTGCAGCATTCTTGTCCAGAGCGGATGTTATCAGACAATGGCCCCGCTTTCATTGCAGAGGTATTCCGAGTGTTGTGTGAGAGGTTAGGGGTAAAACATTCATTTGCCTCTCCGTATCATCCACAAACTGATGGTTTGGTGGAGCGATTGAATCGGACCTTCAAGGGTATGATCTCGAAGTATGTGAACTTCAATCACACGGACTGGGATTGGTATTTGCGATGTTTGAGATTTGCTTATGTAACAGGCATTCAGAGTTCGATTGGTATCTCTCCATTCAAGGCATTGTATGGATATGATCCTAAGTTGCCTAGTGAATTGGGGTTATCATCGAATCTGCCACGTGCCGAGGATGCAAAGATGTGGGCTCGACATTTGGATGCTGTTTTGCCTCTTCTGCGTGCAGAGTCTGCTGAACATCTTGGTCGAGCTCAAATGCGGCAGCAATCTTCTTACAATACACGACATCAAATTCCACCAGATTTTGCTGACGGTGACTTAGTCCTGGTACGTTTTCCCAAGCTGACTGCACCTGGGCTTGCAACTGGTTTATTACACAAGTGGCTTGGTCCCTACCGAGTACTCCGAAAGGTTGGTCCTCAGGTATATCAAGTAAAGTTGGTGGGATCTCATGAGGTTGAGATAGTTCACGTGGTTCGAATGAAACGGTTTGTCGTTCGAGACTCGTTGAGTACATTTGGTCATACCTTAGATGGCCCAGCTCACACGGATCCAGGACCATCAGATCCATCACCATCTACACAGCCGCAGAGGGGAGGATAGTGTAAGATACTGTATATTAGGTAACGTACCGTATATACGCATGTGTATATACGCACATGCGTAGTGACACATGGGTGGTGATCTGGCCCCCATGTGTCAGCGCCACGTGTCGCATGTGTGCCACGTGGCAGGAGACCTCCTGTATATAAGCAGGGTTTTTGTAAACTAAGATATCAGATTTTCATTTAATATATCTGCTCTTTCAAATGATAAATTAAATATTATTTTAAATCTTAAAAGTAAGTGATGAAGATTAATAAAATCATTTTGATTTTACAGTTAAATAATTTTATATAGAGATTAAAAGAAGAAAAAATAATTAAAAATAAATAAAAACATTAGCATAAATTAATATTTAAGTTATTATTGAGTTAATATAAGTTTACTATGGGTTTTTTCTTTCACAAAGAGGTGTTTTTTATTCTATAATAAAACATAAATTATTTCTTAATAATAAGTGTTTATGAATGACCTTTTCCTGTAATAAAATAATAAATATTTATTATTATATTAATGCAAAAGCAAGCTAACTTGCATATCTGTTAACATTCTCCATAGATACGTTAAAAACAATAATGTACGATATAGCATTATGTGATATATAGTCATGTACTTACTAAACATATACATCGTTGTATTTCAAATTATATGGTATACTGCAATCCATATATTAATAATGGGATGTATAATGTGTGTGTGTGTGTGGAGAGAGCGAGACGAGCATATACTTAAAATGCACATTTTGTGGAAAATAATTCACTATATATATTGTCGTTTTCTGTTATGAACAATCAAGTAGATATGATTCACAAACAAATGTGCACACGCGCACGCGCACACGCACACACACACACACACGCATATGCCTATGCCTGTTGGGCTGTGTGTACATACATTTTCTATATGCTGGATATTAACAAACATCCGTCGGAAACCAAGATTATGACTAAGACTTAATACAAAATATTTGAAGTTATATAATTATCAACAAAAGGATTATTGTAAGGTTACGTTATTTTAATTATACACCATAAGCAAGTTTATACTTCAAATATTATTAATTTAAATAAACTATGATACCATGAAGTTTTATATCAGATCGATTTTTATGTTTACTTATCAAACGCTAATTAAAATAAAAAATTTATAATAAACTTAAAATATTTGAAGTTATATAATTATCAACAAAAGGATTATTGTAAGGTTACGTTATTTTAATTATACACACTATAAGCAAGTTTATACTTCAAATATTATTAATTTTAAATAAAACTATGATACCATGAAGTTATAATCAGATCGATTTTATGTTTACTTATCAAACGCTAATTAAAATAAAAAATTTATAATAAACTTAAAACGTATTTACATCACATAGTATCACGATATGGTCTCTCACACACACACACACAACGCTGGGCTGTGTTTATATATATACCGAATATAAGTTCCTAACTGTTTTAATATAAAAAATAAAATATATTAAATTAAACTTAAAGGTGAACTTAAAGGGGCTGATATTCACTACATATATCTGTTCATATCCCCGTAGTTTAATAAATATTCAACATTTTAACGCCGTATAAAAGTTTTCAAATCACAGGTCTTGATTTTTATTAAATATTATAAATAAAAAATTGACTTATTTATATTAAAATGCCGATAAATTTATTCTAACCCTTGTAATGTAGAGTGTACGCACGCAGGATTTTTCATTTAATTTTATTTATCATAAAACACATTATTTTATTTTATTTTTTTAATTGTTTTATTTATGTATAATTCATGCATCTTAACATCTGAGTTGATTTGTTAATCCATTATAATGAAGTAAAAAAATTTTAAAATTTAATTTTCATAAGTATTTCACCAATACGCTGGAATGCTCGTTTTTAAGTTCCATTATCATTTTATTAAATATTATAAATAATATAAATAGATGTGAAATATAAATTTCTTATATATATATATATATATATAAATAGGTGACTCCAATAATATTATGCAAAATGTCTTTAATGCTGCATTTATCATTATTTATAAATGTTTAGACATAGTGCTTTACTTTTTTTGAAAAAATAATACTTATATATGTTATACATATGTATATTAATTAATGCATGTTTGTATTTTATTTCCCTAATTTATTAATATATCACATTTTAACTTTAAATCCTTGTTAATGTATTTAAATTTTGTGTGTGTGTGTGTGTGTGTGTGTGTATATATAATAATATAATATCCAGACACAGACTTATCATACAATAATTAAATATATGTGTCCATTTATTTTATATATATTCTTTTGGAATGGAATCTGTGCGCGTGTATGTTTGGTATCTTATTTGGAATTATATGTATATCTATAATATTTAAAAGTATATATATGATTATATCAGTTTTGCTAAAGAGTTCTCTTGTATTTCTATGTTACAATATCAACATACACGCATGCACAGGCACACACACACACACAAATTCCCATTGTTATCAAGCGATATACTGTTTCCATTAATATTATACAATTATGCCCCGTATATATATGTCTGTATATACAATATCACTGTCTGTATACATATTAAATATTTATACATTTATACACGTATATATCTACAATTATGGCTATATACTTTCTGTATGTGTATAATATATGTTGTGTATTATATATGATGCTTAATTGTACTATGTGTTTATACATGTATAGATGTATATTGTAATTAATATATTACTAGAATATACTTTATATTAATAAATAAATCATATATGTATATTCAAATATGATTTATGTATATATGTTAGTAAAACACACACACACAATATGTTCTTAAGGTGCATGTAAATATAGAATAATATATGTATCTACATACAAGGCTTTTAATATTTTAATTTATTATAATTACTAATTCTTAATTAATTTATACTGTAATCCATTTATATATGTATAAATGAGACGCTACATTATATATATATATATACACGCGCGCGCGCGCGCCATACATGTGTACGTATATGCACATGTATGTATACATACAGATATATATCTATATATTAATTAAAAACTTACTGTCCCACCCTTGCTTATACTTTAAAAATGAAAGCCAATATATAAAATTCAAGAAAAATTCACAAATTTAACAGAAGACACATCAACAAAATCACCGATTTTAACATAAAAAATACAAATTTAATATAAAAAATTGGTTTGAGTTTCCATGGTTTATAAATAGCTCAAAAAATAGTTTAAAAGTAAAATAAGTTTAAATTTTTATTCGACTGTGGTACCTATTTTGTGTTTCAATTACATAGATCTAAGGGTTTTTAAACATCACTATTTCCATTTGCATCCAGATTATGTAAAATAATTATATATATATATATATGTGTGTGTGTGTGTGTGTGTGTGAATATTTAAGTGATACATAATAGTTAACGATTCAATTTAAAATAAGTAATAACGCTCATCAAATAGTTAATCTTCTCCCACATTCCAAGCTATATAGAAAATTTATTATCCCTAGAGATAACAATCTAATATCCAAGAGATATGTGTGTGTACACTACCCGAAATAAATATATACAGTTTTGATATACATATTTGCATATATACAACGTAAGTATGTTAGATATAAACCATATATATATATATATATATATAATATATATATATTCATTTATGTGTTTTTCCATGCTTATGTTCTACTACTAATGAATAATTCAATATCAATAATAGTGCCTGACATACTTCATACTTCATTCACTGTTGCAATCTCTTCTCTCTCTCTATATATGTGTGTGTGTTTAATAATCGTATACTATATAAACTTATATTAATGAATATATTTTTATACTGACACTAATATAACTTTTGTATAATTTTATTTACATAGTACCCGTACGTTACTACAAATTATCAGTACGGAGTTTGAATTTATATAATCAGCATAAACATAAAATCGATCTGATTATAATCAGCACGTTTATACTCGTGCATTATTACCAAACACTTTTTTGTTTGTTCACACTACTATTAAAATCAAAATAAAATTTTCTTAATTGATAATTCTATAGAGTTCTTCTGGCTTATTTAATACTATAACGACACGAAATTTAAAGATTAATATATGTACTGAATATCAGCACCTTTAAGTTTAATTTACTAAAACAAATTCATAATATTCAGTATATAAGTAAACACATCCGACTTTTAAACACCCGACTAAGATTTATAGTTTAAATTAGAGTATATATAAACATTATTTATTGTTTATTTGAACGTTAATTTGTTTATGTGATGTATAAATTAGCATTTTAACATCTGAATTCAAAATCCTAAAGTTTTAATTTTGATAAGAATTTCACCACTACCTCATATGCCTCCATTATCATCTGATTAAATATTATAATTAATATAAAAGATGTGAAATATAATTTGCTTATATAAATAACATATAATGCAGAAGGTTTTTAATGCTGCATTTATCAATATTCATATTATATATATATATATATATATATATATATATTATATATATATATATATATATATATATATATATATATATATATACATATACATATATATACATATACATATATATACATATACATATATATATATATATATATATATATATATATATACATATACATATATATATATACATACATATATATATATATATATATCCAGGCACAGACTTAGCATACAATAAATAAATAAATGTGAGATATAACTCCATTTGTTTATATATATTCATTTAAAATGGAATCTGTGCGTATGTACGTTGATATCTTATCTGGAATTATATGTATATCTATAATATTTTAAAGTATATATATGATTTATGAGTTTTGCTGAAAGGTTTCTCTTGTATTTCTATGTTATAATTCTACATTTGGTATATCCACATTATACAATTATTCCCCTATATATATGTGTATATATGATATCAAGTCCGTGTTACATATATAAGAATATATCTTATATAATAAGTTTATTTAGTATTTTAAATTCCATCAAATCTACTCATCAGAAGTCATCTTAAATCCTACTTAATAAATTTTTTAAATTTGATTTAAGAGCCATTTTGAATTCTATTCAACGGTTATTTTAAATTTTATTTAAAATAGTTGTAACATTATCTACTGGGTCGTGTATAATATAAGTGTTTAAGAATAAATTCATTAAATTAAGAATAATAATTAAATTAATTATTTAACTTAGCATGTTAAAGATAATTGAGTAAACTTAAAAGGTTATGAGTCCAACTTAAAAATAATTGAAACGAAGGGTTTAATTTAATAATAAACTTATCAACAACTAAATTAAGGATTATTAAATAATTAAGTTTAAATATGAATAAATTAAAGAATTTAAAATAAATTCACTAGGTTAAAGATTCAATTTAAAAAAAATTCACTAAGCTAAAAATAATAATTAAGTTTAAATTTATTTAATTAATTAGGTAAACTTAAAAACTTTTAAAAAATAAATAAAAAATTAAGAATAATGTCATAATAAACTCACTAGATTAAAAATAAAAATAATAACTATAGGTTAAGGATCGGTGAATAATTAAGTTCAAATATAAAGAGCTTCAGAATAAATTAAGGGGTTTAACTTAAGAATAAATTCATTATAAAATAAATTCTTCAAATTAAGAATAATAATTGTATTAAATTAAGAATAATAATTATGTTAAAAGATAATTGAATAAATTCAGGGTTAACGGTCCATTAATTATTATTAAATAATTAAACTCACTATATGCACTAGTATGTATATAAATACAAGTCTTTTAATATTTTAATTTATTATAATTACTAAATCTTAGTTAGTCTTTTATACCTATCCATATATAATTCACTTTTTGCAAAAATAATATATATGTTATATGTATATTCCTTAATATTTTCTTTACCCTAATTTATTAATACATCATGGATAAAATTCTTTAAATATTTAAATATTTTTGTTATTCCTTTTTATCTTAATTAACTAAGAACCATCAATTTAAAATAAATTTAAACATTTTATAGTATATTTTTAAAATATTCTAAGAATTATTATATAATATGGATGTATTTACGTGCATTATTTAATATTTCAAGAAAACAGAGCATGAGACTATTTGCTAGGCCTTGAAAGAATATTTAATATATACTTGCAAAATTATATTTCACACACGTGTGTGTGTGTGTGTGTATATATATATATATATAATTTTGTTTGTTTAAAAGATAATGAATATTTAGAAAGGACCTTCTGCTTGTGGTACGAGTTTGTCTCTCAATAAATTTAAAAATCAAATTTTAGTTTTAATGTTGTATTAATTATAATTATTTAAAACTGGATTAAGTATTTAATTACTGATTATATAAATTTAAAGTATCAGCAGAAAGACATCTCCTGAACAAAACTATTGAACATGTGTGTTGTTTCATTGATAACAGATTATCAAAATGAAAATGATAATGCACACGTTCTGACATATATATGAACACACGCACACGTTCTACATTTAGTTCAGGGTGAAGTATAATATACGTTCGTACAAGTATGGTGTGTGTATACACACGGACAGGTAGACATATGTATACACATACACATTCATATCCTGTTACTTTATCCAATTATGAACTGTTTCTTTATTTACACACAGACTTAACATACAATAAATAAATATGGGACATAATTGTATTTGTATAGATATATAAGTTTGTTCCTTGGGTGCGTGTGTATATTCATAAATATTTATACACGCATACATGGTATAATTTGTAGATATATATATATATATATGTTATATCGCCTGATGGGAATGTCTGAGTGTATATATGTATATACTTATGTATGTCTACAACGTATATTACATGTATATACGGGGCATAATTGTATTTGTATGTGTGTGTAAGTTTTTCCTTGAGCAGTATATCGCTTGATAACGATGGGATTTGTGTGTGCGTGCCTGTGCATGCATATATGTTGATATTTGCCAAAATATGTAGAATTGTAACATAGAAATACTAGAGAAATCTTTCAGCAAAACTCATGTATATTAATAAATAAATTATATATGTATGTTTAAATATGATTATGCTTAATTTATATGTATATAAACGCATATATAATATGTTCTGAAGGATGTGTGTGTGTGCGTCTCTCTCTCTCTCTCTCTCTCTCTCTATATATATATATATATATATATATAAAGTCTTTTAATATTTATATTTAATTTATAAAATTAATATTTTAATTTATTATATTAATAATTATTACTTACATAGTGCTTTACTTTTTGATCTGTTACTGCAATAATATTGTAATATATCATGGATTTACTAAATATTTTGATTTTTTAATGTTAATTTATAAAATTAAAAAGATTCAATCTTAATCTAAAATCTAAAATATTTTTTTTCCCCAAAAAAAATGTTATTCCTTTTTATCCTAATTATATATTTAGCATGTTCATATTCAGTGTATTCTTAACATTGAACTAAATTAATGGATGTACTTACATGCATTATTTAACAATAAGATTTATTTTTTCACACCAAAACAATTAAAACATAAGCATTTGTGCTTCAACTATAGATAAAATTGTTAATAATCTCTTCAAGATTTATAAATATATATAGCTATTTATATTAATTACAATTTATTTAAAACTTAAGTACTAGAATTCAAAGATGAAAATATAAATAAAAACTTATTTATACATATTATATAGATATGTGCGTATGTGTATTTAACGTCTTATTCTGCCCAGTCATGCATACAATGTCAACTAAGTTATTGTTCTACCCAAGTGAAAATCCTTAGTTGGATATGTGTGTGTGTGTGTGTGTATTATTACATCTACAGGTCCATATTTCACAAAAGCTATTAATTGTTAGATATATGTATATTTGATGTTAAAATCATTAAAAAGCATACTTAAGGTTTTTAACGGTTTTACAAACGTTATAATAACTCATATAAGTTTGTAAGTTTAAAATTATAGGGTGTATAATTAAATTCAAAACTTTTGGGGTAAGAAATTAAATTTTACCTGCGACTTGGTAGAAACTTTGTCTTAAAATATTATTAACAAAAATATCTTAGTTTAAGTTAATGTATATTATATACATCCGTTAAATTGTATACAATATTCTTGTTACTGTTAAATATGCTATTAAATATTTAAGCTGATATTTGCTACTTTTATATATAGTTTTTGACATTACGTGAATGTGTCTAAATCTATATATAGTACTATATAGTATACATACATAGAGCTTGTATGTACACAAATACATATACTAACATTAATTAACCACTCTAATAGAAATAATTAAATAAATTTGATATTAGTTATTATATCAGTTACTTGTTTTTAAAACTTTTTTTACTTAAATTTAATATAAATAACTTGTTATAGGTAATTAATGGCCAATATAACTCTAACGTATCATAAATATATATATACATATGCTGTCGTTGGGAACTATATGAATTATAATAAAAAATATTATATATTAAGTGCCCTTAATATAAAAGCAATGCATCTATATTTATCTTATGTATGCTGACACAAGCAAGTTCTATAATCATATATATACATGAATGTTATAATTAAAATGGGAATGTTTATAGTCTCATTTTCTTAATAATAATAATTTAATTATTTAATATAAAAAATTATTTTTAAAATAATATATATTTAAAGAAAGAATGTTCTTTAAAATGTATATTTTAAAATATTAATAATTAATACATAAATATTAATTAAACATTTCTTTTTAATTCTCATTTTCATGTATCATTCTGATTTTAGTTACAACTTTCATGTATCCTGTATTTTGATATTATAACTTTATATTTCTATATTTTCTGATTTAATTTTTTATTTTGTGAAATATTATAATTTAAAAGTTTTTCTAGCTTTATTATATCATAATGTAAACGATTTAATACATAAAGTTTAAAAAACAATCTGTTATCACTGTTAGGTCTTCAACCACTTTAATATACACATTTTCTAAATATATACAGTTTAATATACATTGCATATATACAACGTAAGTATGTTAGATATAACCGATAATTATGTATGCAAACCCATATATATATATATATATATATATATATATTGAAAAATTAATTTGTTACACACACACACACAAGAATATCGTGTGTGTATGCGCGTGCGCGTGACTTACCTACCGAACGTTTTCTTCGTTGACTTTCTCGTGGAGTCATTTTAAGGTAGATTGCCATATGTCCATTGCTTTATTGACAATTAGACATTACTTGACTCACCATATTTATAAGTAAAGAATATCAATGACATCGTCCAATGATAGGTAAGAAACTTAGTTAACAGTCCAACAGTTATTAAACTCCTGTAGAACGTCATTAAGACAGCACGGCAATGACATAATGCGAATCGAATGTCAACTAAATAGCTGTTTTAAGTAGTTGTTTAAGTCTTCTGCAACCTGTTGAAGAACAATGTTGAATAGTTTGATCATTTACCTTCGATTGAATAGCATAGCTTTGATCTTAGGTCTCTCGTTTGGTCTTCTACTGGGAGGAGTACTTCAAGTTACTCAACTTAATTCCATCAATGTTAACTTAACACCGATTCTCAACATCTCACCGGCTAAAGAGAGTGATGTCCGAGTGGAGCTCCTCATGGAGATCTGGAATTCATTATTGGATGACCCAGTTTCTGCAGAGAATTTCTCTAGAGTTTCACCACCACCCCCACATCTAGAGAACTGCAAGGAACGAATTGTAGAGTATGAGATATACGACAGTCGTGGCGAAGACGGTGAGCGACCGCATTGGACACACTGGAAAGGCCTTGTTGGTGTCGAGCTCGGGAAACAAGTTCCATCTGAGAATGAAGAGGAACTTCTGCTCACTCAAACAAAGCTGCTGCAAGGACCATTTCCACCTGGGTGAGCTCAAGTTAATTATCAGATTTACTTAAGTATTTACACATGAGCCAGATAGATGGAGGCGACGAAGATAACATGCCACTAACTAGACGGGCTCAAAGAGACTTATGGTTGCATCAACATCCAAAAGACTGTAAGGATCCGTCTCTTAAGTTCTTGTTCGTAGACTTTCTGAGAGATCCGTTCTTCGGCACTGGAGCTCAACTCATGGCTATGGCTGGGATGTTAGCAGTTGCAATTAACGAGAATCGAGTCTTGGTAATTGACTATTACAACAGAGCTGATCACGAGGGTTGCGAAGGTAAATTTAAAATAAATAGAACTTAATTATACATTTATAAAACTGCAGGAGCTGCGCGATCGAGATGGTCCTGCTACTTCATTCCCGAGACGTCCAAGGAGTGCAGGGAACGAGCATTAGAACTTTCTGCTTCACAAGAAGCTAGAGAAAACAGGACCATCACTGATATGAACAGTTACAATGGGATACATTGGTCGACTCCAATGCCAGAGTAAGTAGTAATTCCTGCAAGTTCATGTTTTAATTAGTACATGATCAGGATATGGGGAAAACCATGGGAGTATCTTCATCCAACAAGCCAAGTAGGACTGGATGGAGAGCTTGTACAACACCACAATGAGATGCACAAATGGTGGTGGCGAGCACAGGTACAAGGTTTTTGTAATTGTTATAAAATACTTAGTATAATTTTCAGGCATATCGTTATCTCATGCGTTACCCTAGTGAGTACTTGTGCAATCTTCTCAACCATGCTCGTCACGAAGCCTTTGGTAGAGCTGCTGCTGAGATGGTTGTGAAAACACTTCCTAAAGATTGGCCAAAGGTAAAGGAAACACCTAAAAAAATGCCATAGTAACGTTTGAATTAGGTTTTACCACCAGAAAGAAAGGTGACGGCCATTGAGAAGTTGGTGTGGAGAAACCACATGCATAGACCATGGGTACCAAGGCCGCTACTGAGTCTTCATGTGAGACAAGGTGACAAAGCTCAAGAGATGCAGATCTTTGAGTTCGATACTTATATGCAACTGGCAAACAATTTACGGGGTCGGTTTTCCAATGTTGAACATGTATGGCTTTCAACAGAAATGCAGGTAATAACTTAATTACTGTGTTTAAGATGCTTCTAATCTTAGTTATTTTAGAATGTGATTGAGGAAAGCAAGAACTACACAAGTTGGAGGTTCTACTATACAAATATCAGCAGACAAACTGGAACTATGGCGATGAAAGAATACGAGGCTAGCTTGGGAAGATTAAATAGCAGTAACAATGCATTTGTGAATCTTATGATGGCTGCAGATTGTGATTTCTTTGTTGGTGCACTCGGATCTTCATGGGATACTGTGATTGATAGCTTAAGAAACACGGGTGGCAAGGCTTTTGCAGGGATGATGAGTGTTAACCCTGGGATGTATTGGTGATTAGTACGATTACATACATATATAGTTGAACACACACGTCTTAAACATTGCTAAACACCGCTAGTGATGATGCTTAGCAGAAATTTTCTATTCATTTATAACGGCATGAACGAATAAGTTTTTACTTGAAATGAAGTATTAATTCTATAAATCAATATATGCATCCTATATAGTTTAACTTAGATTTAAGTATCTATCATCTAGGGTATCTGTTAATAAACAAATGCAAACGTGCGTGCATGTGTGTGTACGCGTGTGTTGTGCGATGCATTGACTTGTTTTCGATCAGAACATTCCAAACTAGCCTAAGCCTACGTTAAAACGTAAGGCATTTTGATCATAAAATTTACTTGTTTCTTGTTTTTCTTGTTTTGTTTTAATGTTTTTTCTTTCTTTCCTCCTCTCTCTCTCTCTCTCTCTCTCTCTCTCTCTTCTCTATATATATATATATATAGGTCTCAATTTGGTTCAAGTAAAACTCTAGAGAAGTTGTTCGAACCATTTAATAATCACATCTTTAGGATCTTTAATATAGTGCAAGACCTAGATCTAAGGTGTATTCAAGATTGTTCTACTTAAAAGACAGTATTTAGTTGACATTCTTTACGTCATCATTATGCTTATGTCGCTAATTATGTTTACGGAGGTTTAATTATTCGAAGGTGCAAGACTTATGTCACTATTCTTCTCGATGTCATTGATATTCTTTACTTGTAGATACGGTAAAGAATATTTAGATATGATTAATAATAGTTGTTATAAGTTAGGTTAAGTTGCATGATGTGAAATGCATGGTACTACATTGACAATAGTTGCATTAAGTTAGGTTAAGTTGCAGATGTGAACAACGAACAAGCAAAAACCTAACCGGTCGTCCAGAACTGAGATATAAATCTTATTAATTTTTATATAGTAAATAAATAGAATACCATATGAAATAAACATGTGTTGACAATTAAGTTGTATTATAAAAGACTTGGGACTTTAAACACATGGTTTTGTCTTCCAAGTATTTAAGTAACATTTCTTACGTGTAATCTCTAATCATGTCTTAAGAGGTTTAATTACTCAAGGGTACTCATATAAGTTACTTATGTCACCTTGACATAAACGATATTCCTTACTTTATACGGTGTTATGGTGACCTAAGTGGGGTGTATGAAAGAAAAAGAAAATAATAATTTAAAATTTCAGTGATATGTATAAAATAATTATAATAAAAAATATATATTTAAATAAGTGATTAAATCCGTAGTTGAAAAATGCTACGAAAATGTTTAATTATTAATCTAATTACTAATTTATTAATTATTAATTTAATTTAATTACTAATGCTAACATTTTTTTACTACGGCATATATCACTGATTTAAATTATCAAACCTTTACAAGAGTGACTAAGGAATACCATGATGAAGTCTATAGTTTCTTGGTCCAAAGAAAATTTGAATAAGCTCGAGTATTGTACCTTCCCAGTAATATTCATTTACCTTGCTCTTGTAATCCTCATCTTCTGGATAGCACATTCATTTCACAATGTTGTTGAAAACCCAAAGCTTGATTTGTACAATAGTATATCAAGTAATTATAATTTGGTAAGTAGTACATAATCAAATTTATGTATCATATAATTATTGTTTTGTTTTAGACTGTGGAGGAGATAGAGAACCTGGATCACACTCTCACGAGAGCAAGCTTGGTATTAGAAAATGGAAGGGCAACAGTTATTGTTGCGCCTGTAAACGGTGCGTGGGTAGTAGAAGGAAGTCTCTTGGACAATTTTCTGGAGAGTTTTGAGACTGGAGACGGTATAAGGTACCTGGTTGAGCATATTGTTATTGTTGGCATGGACGCTGCTGCATACAATCGGTGCACTGAAGTTCACAAGAACTGCTTCCATTTAAAGACAGAAGGAACCGATTTCTCTGCCGAGAAGGTCTTCATGACCGAGGATTACCTGAGAATGACACACAGAAAGACATGGCTGCAGTCGGTTGTTCTCGAGCTCGGGTTCGACCTGATCTTCTCGGTAAGCGCTCTGATCTCTCTAGCCAATCTTCTCTTCTGTTCTGGTGTAACAGGACATAGACATAGTCTGGTTTCGTGCTCCCTTCCAGCACTTCTCGAGAGATGCAGATTTGGAGCTTGCTTGCGACGGGTTCAACGGGAACTCGGACGACCCGGGAAACGGACCGAACACTGGATTCTTCCATGCAACCTCAAACCCGCGAACGATCTCTCTCTTCAAGCGCTGGCGGGAGTTTAACAAGGATCACCCCGGACAACACGACCAGGACGTCTTCAACATTATGAGAGGCTCTCCAGGTTTCCAAGAGATCGGGGTCAAGGTGAAGTTCATGCCGACGTTGTACTTCAGTGGGTTCTGTCAGAAGAGCAATGACTTGGAGAAGGTTTGTACAATGCATGCCAATTGTTGTGGCAGAGGAGGTGCTGCAAAACTCGCGGACTTGAAACTTACGATTGAAGACTGGAAGAACTTCAGGTCGATGACGCCACAGGAGAGTCGGGAGCGAAATGTGCAGTTTAGAGCTCCACAAAACTGTTGATTAAGACTAAACATTCCAAAACAGCTTGTTTAGTTCATAATTGTGTGTTTACTTGAGTTTAAGCTAATAAGAAGTCAGCTAATCGGATTATGTACGTTAATATGTAGGGTAAGTTTTTTTTTATAGTTAACTTATCAAATTAAAAGTTTAATTTAGTAAATTTTAAAATTAAATTATTTGAAATATATATAATATACTTTATCTCTACACACACACAAATATATAATATATATAATATATTATAAGTTAACTATATGAATCAACATGAGTCAAACTGATCAACTTAGGTTTTTGAGGTGAATCTTGGTGAACTCATAAGAGTTCACCACAAACCCTAAAATTGACTTTCATTTTGAAAATATGCTAAATAGTTAGAACTAGACCGGCCACATGCAACCAAATGTACTACAATTAGAGCATGGTTACATATAAATAAATTTGCAACCCCACACAAGAGGCCTCTTATGTCGTGGTATTATCTCTAAAAAATATCCAAGTCAGGTGATTAACCTCAAGAACGAGCATAAGATAATCTCTAGCACATACATAGTGATGCAAACAATAATAGTGTTCCTCTTCTTCATATATGTAGATCTCACTTTGTATCGAATGCACACCGGTCTTCACCAGGTCCAAAAAAATCTTTTATTACTCCAGAATACTTGAGTAAGAAATAAAATTGGCCATCATGCTATGAAGATGTGAAAAAATGTGAAGAATTAGTTTGAAAATCACTTGTCAATGAAGATGCTCAATGGAGTGCATAGCACATGCTTTGGTAATGATAATGAGGTGAAAAGATTTTGTTTTTCACCATATTGAATGCCACTTGAATGTGTTTGGCACAACCAACCAAACTATTCATGTTGATTGTGTGCAAATCTTAAACAAAAAACATGAAAGCAATTGATGCCACTGAAAAGAAGAATGGAGTGTTGAAAGCCTAATATAATATTAAGACTATGCATGTTGTACTGCAAACATATTATTATATACCTAGAGAAAAACTACCTAAAAAGTGGTCAAAAGACAATAATAAAATTGATGCAAACAAGCAAGTATATTATCAATGTTGTTTGAGAGATGTTAATCACCAAAAAAACATTGTTTTGAGAAATGACTGTTTATTGTGCTATTTTCCAAAACATTGTATACTAAAACACTAGCACATGTGGAGGTCCCATATACATCAAATAACATAAGCATGTAATAAACATTGGACAGTAAGTCATTATGTCCATTTTTAAAATTCTTTATTTCGTTGATAAGATGTTATTTCCATAAATAGGTACAATAATGTTATTTTATTACCTTTACCATTGATAATATGTCTAATATGATGTTGTCATTGCCATCTTTAAAATTACTAAAGAGTTTAACAATGAGGAGGCGAAAACCGTGTTTTTGATACATTAATAAGGATGATTCAATCACAATCATTCGCATTTGATAAGAAATTTCCCAAAAATTATTTTTCCTTTAACAAAGAAAGTTTCATTCATCAACACATCTTAGGTACATCTTGCTTCAGTTTATGTCGTGTAAAGAAGGCGTTGGATATCACTAAATGGCGAAATTAACTTTGGATGGGAATAAAGAAATAATAAGTGGAGATGGTATTTTCGACTATATCTTCTAGCGCAGTAAATCTGATGCTACAGTGTTATCACTTCATTATAATGGTGAAAAGATGGTAGGAGATAATTTTTTGACATATGTTGAAAGGGAGAAGGATGTTGATTAATGAAAAGGCTATTGTAGAGATTTTTGGCTGCCATCAGAGAAAGGAGAGTTGGAGGTAGATAAAAAGAATTTAGATCTTTATCTTAAGGAGGGGAAAATATAATAGCAAGCTTGGCTTGCGTGTGGTGGATCTCGAGGAGGAGGTGGAGCTTGTGGTCAATTTCCTAGTGAACTCCTTTGAGTTCAGACTCTTCGACTATAGTTTTGAAGACAGTCATGTCTCTGTATGACGCGCTTAAGACAGGGAAGTGCAGGAGTTGCACATTATCTCTCAAGAAATTGGGGGAGTATGTTTTTACCGCTCAGAAGAAGGAGATATAGCAGAAGGAGTCTCCGATGATTGCATTGGCGTGGATACAGTCACTTGTGATCATGTGATGGAGTGTGGAGAGGAAGTGAGGAGCATGAGTATGCTGGTAAGTTGTAGAAGGTGCTCACACCTCAGATAGGCTGGTAGGAAAGCATGTATAGGAAGTAGTTAGTGGGAAGCGTCAAGAGAGCAAGGTGATGAGAACACCACCGGCGAAGAAACAAAAGACATCGAGAGTGATGCCTATGCGGAAGTCCGTGAGGAAGGGAAAGATGAAGCCTGCGGCAGAGAGTATCCATTGGATGATGAGGGTTCGACAGGAATAGGAGAAGAGGAGGAGGAAGAGCATTCTGGACAGGCTTTGATGGTGAAACTAGAGGGCCACAGAAGGTGGTGCAGCATCTAGAGCAAAAAACATTGGAGAAGTGATACAGATGGTGGTGGAGAAGCCACATGAACAAGTACCAACGACTCAAATGAAGCCAGTAGAGTATAAGTTGAAAGAGCAGTTGCAGGATAGGCTGTCTGAGGTACAAAACAGGAAAGAGAAGTCACCCGAGTTGTAGGAGATGACGAAGGAGGAGCTGCCAATTATGGAGACAGAAAAGTCGGTGGAACAATCACCGGAGCAGTTAGGGAATAAGGGAAAGGAGATTCCTAGGGATATTCCAAAACAGTTTCAGAGGCAACTATAGTTTTCTTGCAGTTACCAACAGGGCAAGCTCAATCACCAAATGAAGGCATGGGACGTGTTCCAATGACATGGCAACCATGGTTCAATCGTGCACTCACCACGAGGCAGAGGTATGTTTGCACGAGGAGGATATCCTATGCATCAAGCAAGTGTGGGAGCGACTCATTACTATGAATCTGCGACAGAAGAAATGGCTGGAGCCAGGGATATTCACTAATGGTGGTAAGGTCGAAAATCCTTCAGACATGAGGAAGTGCCCATGGAGGTTGAGATACAGCTAGTGCAGGTTTTGTCTCATATGCAACAGGAGATACTGGACAAATCAAGCAAAGGTGAGTTCAGCATCGTAGGATGTACCACAATTGGCTTCAACATTGTATAACCAGTTCATGAACATGGGGTACACAGTGAAGGACAAAGCGGAGATTCGGAGGTTGATTGCAGAAGCTGTGGAGGCAATGATAATGCCAAAGATTAACACCATGCAGGCTATAGTTAGCAGAATTGGAGCGCAACCGATGAAAGCAAGGACTCCTAGTCCTACAGTTCTTAAGCAAGCCTATAAGTGTTTCAGAGCCTATGCAGATGGGGCAGAAGATAAGCAAGACACATGAAGAACTTTGACACGGAGGAGCACTCTTGACAGTGTTGGGGGAGGAACTCCAGCGACTACAGGTGGAGAACCAGGATCTCCGTCTATAGGTGGCATCCATGGCGCATAAAAATGGAGAAGTTAAAGACGGAGGTTGCTAGGTATAAGGAGGAATATGAGACAGAATATCCTAAGGAGCCGCATGAGAATGAAGGCACAGGACAGGTGTAGTGAGGACATTACAAGATTTACGGTGGGAATAGTGTTAGAGGCTAAAAATATAACATGTAGGAACTGCATACATAGGACTTTCCTATGGTGGAGAAATAACTTATAAGAAAGTAGTAATAGGAAATATCCTGCATATAGGAAAAATCTTACAGGGTAGAAAGGATCTTACGGTTGCATGAAACAGACAATTATGACGGTTGAAATGAGAAGGTAGGAAGGACATGATTCAATTAGGGCAAATTAGGGCAAGTTAGGGGAAGAAAGGGGAGAGAGAGACTATGAAGGCTATGAAGACTATGGAGAGCTATGGAGGAGGGAATGCATGAGAGAAAGAGTATCTTTGGGAGAGAAGTAAGTCTCCACACTTGTTATCTCTTTGTATTCATTTAGTAATGTAAATGCATGTTTATGATATATTGTGAATGCTTATATATGGCAATGGCCAAAGCAAAATACTATTCTTGACTTCAGTGTTGAGATAGATATATATATAAAGCTTTTTATAAGATGAAATTCCTACACTTTAATTAGGAAATGTTTTTTGTACTGTGTGAATAGTGATTTATGCCCATAGAAAAGTTTTGCCATGTTAACACTCCCTAACCACTAGCATGGATATTTTGACATGTTTGTCTTTGTCCTTCTTGTCTCAGAAAAGGTGGTCCATTATTGCTTTATAACAATGATTTCTGCTGATAATCTCGAAAACATGAATTTTCACTTGTTTTGTTTTGTGAGCCAAACATCAAAATCCTTTGACTTCTTATGAAGTGTCTTTGTTTGAAATGGTATGTTTTTTGGTAGGGATAGCATCTTGTTAGTACTCAATTTGGTTGATATAAAAAAATGAGCATAAGGTTCGTAAGCCTGTAACTTGCATAATCAAATCATGTCGATATTTTAGTGCTCAAGTTTTTAGTAAAGCAAACACTCTCTAAGGAGTGACACTACCAATATGTAACAGTTGCATGTACCTAAGAGTTTAGGGACATGTTTATCATCTAACAAACACCTTCAACATAGCAATTGTTTAATTTTGTGAAGGAACAAACAAACATTGCGAAATTATTGCAACAAAGGCTTTTGCATTTACTAATTACCATGAATAGATGATGCTTATTAAGATTTCATATCTCTCAATCTTGTACACATGCCATGCATCCCAGTTGTACATGTATTTGTTATGTATGACCTATATTGTGTTTAACTTATTAAATAAATAAAAAGTCACATGTCCTGTTATGAAATTCAATGAACTTTTGACACAAATTAAATTATCAACTGTTGCATTTAATTTTCTAGATCTATACATTCCATAATCTTTTTAATGCAAATAAATTAAAATTTTGTTATACTATAGCAAAATTAGTCTTGTTGAGTAATTATACATTTAATCATTTGTACTTATGTAATGAATAATCAAATTATTCTATTTTCCTTTTGTGGAATCATTGTTTAAAGTGAACTATAATTTATTTATTTTTTCATTATGAAAGTCACCTCTGCAACATGAAATTTAAATGTTAATACAACATGTAAGTAATATTAATATTATATAACAAAATGCATTATTTATATTGGATATTCTAAATTAATATCATTAATATGTTATATTAATTAGACCTTTCAATAATTAATTAATTTATCTGAATATTATTTATTATAATATTACATTTAAAAATAAGTAGTAACCACTTTTTTGAAATAAGGCTTTATCTGTAGTAAATAGAGTCTATATTATATGTATGTAATACTTGTATTTGTTCGTAAACAAACAAATAACTATGAAATAAATATAATACATACTCTTAAATCCCATTGAATGTTTTAATGCATGTCATCCGCACAGTTTCCAGTATAAGACTACGGGATACGTATCACACGCTATAGTTTAAATTATTTAATCATTAATCAAATTTTCTTTATATATATATGTGTGTGTGTGTGTGTGTGTATAAATAAATCTAATGTGCATTCAATAATGAAGACCTAATTATTTAATCACTAACTGAAACAGAAAAATTAATTATTATAAAATCATTTAAAATAAACAGCTTAAATTTATATTAATGATATTAATTTATTATTATTTTGTTTGAATATTTAAGTATCAATTCTGCCCTAGGGAATATTCTCATGCTATGTTTTGCGCGGAAGGGTACAAAAGAAGCGCGGATTTTGCCCTAACTAGGGTAACTTCTAGGGAAGAGAGGAATGAAGGGGCCATGTCGGAGTACGAGCGGCTGAGGGCGGAGAACATCGCTAGGAATGCCAGAATGCTGGCGCAGCTTGGAGTCGAGGACGCCGCCAGAAATCTACACAGTGCCAGGTTCGTGTAGTCATATATATTTTTGTTGTTGTATTCAAAATTTTCTTAATTAGTAAAATGAACACAAGTACTCGAAATGTCAGTGCGTTCGGCTCTATGCTTTCTAAAAATGTTGATATATATACATTTCTTAAAATATTATGGAAATGCCCATATTTCTATAATATATATATAATATATATATATATATATATATATATATATAATATATATATATATATATATTATATATGTAAAACATCTTCTAATGCAGGGAGAAGAAGCAAAAGCCAAAGGGATATAAACCAAACAAAAAAAGGGCCGCCAGAGATGAACCGGTAGTTTTACGAAGGTCACTCCGTATACAAGGCACTGCTCCAGAAATGAAAGCCATGAACTCTCCTGAGCGTGAATTTGTTGAAGCGGAGGATTCCAAGAAGAAAAAAAGACCACCAAGTAATTAAGCACTAACCATAATATTTGTACTATAGTTAAGTTCATGTATTTGTTACTAACATTCTGAAACTGTATCAGGGAAATTAAAGAATATACATGGGAGCGTCCAGTCAAGTTTAAGGAGCTTCTCATTGACGAAGAATCAGATAATGCATTTTGTACTCGAATCGCGGAAGCAGCTGAAGAGCAACCAATTTCACTTCGAAAGCGTGCCAAACAGGTGAACACGCACACACACACATACATGGACTTGTATGCACAGGGGATACCGCTTAACATATGTACTATAGTGTGTGTCTCTGTATGCATCTACATAGATCTGTATCAATATAGACATAGATTGCAAATTTGTCACACGCATTATATTGTACAGCACATAATACTAAAGTTGTATCATGTTTATAATAATATAGTTGATCATGTTTATAATACTAAAATTGTATCATCTTAATGTTATGACTAATATAAACAGCGGAGTATCATAATAATAATAGTATATTGGACTAATATATTTATTGTTTTGTAATAAGGATGAATTCGATCCAACAAAAATGAACCTAGACGAGAATGATGTGGCAAGGGTGGTACCTGAGAAGATATACAGCCTTATTTTCCTCCCTTTACAAAAAATCTGTGGTGGCTGCTGGTGATAAACAGGGGCATGTTGGTATATGGGACGCTGATCACAATGAAGATAGCGTTCATATTTATCACCCTCACATCTCACCTGTGTGTGGTATGCAAACCGCACCTATGGACGTCACGAAGGTGATCTCTCTCACGCACGCACACGCACACGCACACATACACGTTATACATGCAATATGATAGCTTGTATAGCTTTTCTCATGTTATATAGGACGTATTTGATGTGATACTCTGTGTGTGTGTGCGATGTTTACATGGTGATTCGTGTGTCTGCAGATTACGACCTGCAGCTATGATGGTAACGTGTTATTGATGGACATTGAGAAGGCTGTCTTCAGCAAGATATATTCAGGTATATAAATAGTAATGTTTAACATTTAATGTGATACATATAACCGCTAATCTTACGTACAATCGTCATATACATATAATTACATATAACAGGTAACTTAGAATACATATTGTTCTGTGCAGGTGATACAACCTTAACGGCGATGAGCTATACGCCCGACGGGACCATATGTATTGGAGAAGACCAAGGTGAAGTGAAACTTGTGGACACTCGAAGTTCAGAGCCATCCTCTGTGGTAATATTATGTGCAGACACGTACACAATGTACGTGATATATGTGTATGTGTTTTTACATCACATGCAAAGCATATTCATATGAAACATACACATCATAATATATGTATGTACATTATCTGTTGATCGATATAGACATACATGTAAATACATTATGTGTGCTGTGCGTGTGCGTGTGCGTGTGCGTGTGCGTGCGTGCGTGTGCGTGTGCGTGTATGTATATTTGTTTCTATGTGTATGTAATTTAACAGGTTGTGTATAATAGTTAAAAGCACATGAGAAGATATAAATTCCATAGATTTCAACACGAAGAATACTCATATATTTGCTACGAGCTCCACGGATGCAACGGTTGTATATGGGACGTACGTACTATGAGTAGCATAGCATCCATATCTCACCGTAGAGCTGTACATTCCGCATACTTCTCACCATCTGGACAGCGACTGGTTTCTACAAGTGCGTAGGCGTCTCTCTCCTTCTCTCTCAGAATGTCGACAAACTTCTGATATATGTATACCTTCTGATACTGTCTTAAAAGAATGTATGTTGTAAACATAGAACATCTATATATTTGTACATACGTATATCTATATGTAAATATGTGTCGAGTCTACGCACATATGTTATATACTTCTTGAGTATGTATACTTCTTGTTGCACTGAATACATCCGTTTTGACATACACTACACATATATCCATATGTATATTTATGCTGTATGTAATCAGTGTGAGATGTATGGATCTGCATACACATATGTTCTCATATTCATACATATGTCATGTGGATGCTCGATATAAATGTACATCATAAAGCTAATGTGTTTTACTATCTAATGAGAGGTATTTTAGCCAATTAATGTTGAATTAATAATATTGTTTGCAGTTATGATAACACCGTTGGATTGTGGAGCGGGAAGCAAAATGATAAGCCAGTTATGATTGCTCACAATAACCAAACAAATCGCTGGATTGCAACTTTCAAGTATGTACGTTATGAGTAATATCTCTATTCACACACAACTATGTATATCAAATAAGCATATATTCATATACTGTAGATTGCTGATTATTATATAGATAATTCAATATAATACACTTTTATATATTTACTATTAAGGTATTCTAGGTATATACTATAGTATCAATGAGACTATAATACTATAGGATTATCCTAGTACTAAATATGACTACTTCGTAAAAAGGTTTGTTACAGATTGATATAATGTATATTTTTCACAGGGCGATATGGAGCTGGAGTGATGAACACGTATACATATCCAATATGCTAAGGGCTATTGATGTGATTTCTACTCGTGAAAGGAAGATGGTGGTGTCACTTAAAAGCGAGGATATGACATCTATCCCATCCAGATTAGCCCAGCACCCACTTTTACCAGGTGTGTGTGTGTCCGCATGCATACGTATATATTTGTGTTTGTGTATGCGTGCCTGCATCTCTTATTTAGTATTTTATATTTTATTTGAAACAGGTGCTATAGCTGGTGGAGCTGCTGGTGGTAAAGTTTTCCTGTGGAGGAGTTAGGCTGAGGAGCTAATAATTTTTATATGCTAGCTATTTAAATAATAGTTTACTATGCTATAATATGAATGTGTAATTAATTTAATTAAGACATATACTTCCATTTATCAAAATAGTAAATAACGTGTGTGTGTGTGTGAGTGTGTGTGTGTATTCATTTATCAAATATATAATATTAAAAATACTTACTGATTAAGATATGTTTAAACAACTAGATAAGTAGAATGGCAGTTCCATATAGCACGTTTGTCCACGTGTACTATAGACTCTTCTTCATTAAGGGTACAGTTTCCCTCGGTTCTCTCTCATCAAGTACAGTGTGTGTGTGCGCGTGGGGGTTTGTGTTTTATGCTAATTCTTAAATATTTATCTATCTACATTTTTATTTACAGTCTCTTTTCTTCTATGGATCCTCACAAGGTATGTCATTAATTTAATTACTAATGAATAAATGTAATTATATAGTATTAAATGTTTTCTATGTGATTTATATGTGAATGTATATGCACAGACACACACACATACATATATTTCTTGCAGTATACTCCAGCCAGTGCGTATAATGCTCCTTTTTTCACCACCAATTCTGGGACTCCTGTTTGGAACAACAATTCGTCTCTCACTATTGGATCTCGAGGTGAAAATTATTTAATTATATACATAGGAAAATTGTGATTTATTATTCTAAAATATATATTTATTTAAAGATTATGTAT
Organism: Selaginella tamariscina; assembly: GCA_003024785.1. Taxonomy (NCBI): domain Eukaryota; kingdom Viridiplantae; phylum Streptophyta; class Lycopodiopsida; order Selaginellales; family Selaginellaceae; genus Selaginella; species Selaginella tamariscina. Next base: position 1,657 of record PUQB01001172.1, on the reverse strand, counting down.
ATATGTGCTCACCCACACAGTTGAAAGCTAATAGTATATTTTAAATTGTAATTCAATAAAACACGGGAAAGAATATAAATATAATTAACTGTTAATCAATTGTTAGTAATAAAACACACGCGCAACCAAGTGACTATATGCCTTTTGGCTTGTGATAATAGGAATGTGTGTGTGTGTACGCACACACGTACAAGCCATAAAACATGTATATATTTGTGTATTGTTTTATTGCACGCTTTGTTCTTAAGCTATTGTGTAATATGACATGCTGTATATGTTGTATGGGATAATATATAGAATAAACATCACAAACATGTATACAACAGCGTATGTTATTAATCAGTATTTAATTGTTTAATTAACAGGTCCTGTGTTGCTGGAGGATTATTAGAGAAGCTTGCACAGTTTGACAGGGAGCGTATACCTGAGCGTGTTGTACATGCGCGTGGAGCTAGTGCAAAGGGGTTGTTTGAGGTGACACAACCCCTTTGCACTACACATACACACACACAGTAGTTGAATTCATAACTTTTTTGTTTGAGATATTGTAAATTATATACATATATCTTTTTTAATATGCAACATTAGGAATAAACACAATAATATTATTAGTTTTGTTAACCTCTATTTTATATTATTTAATGTTTAAGATAAAAGAAGGATCTTTGTATAATTAGTTTACTAAGCTATATAATATTTAATATCTTTAATATATTGTTACAATTAATTATTATGCATAGCTTAGATTTAATTTAACAGGGAAACTTTGACTTGGTTGGTAACAATATTCCAGTTTTCTTTGTTCGCGATGGGATTAAGTTCTCTGACATGATTCACGCCCTTAAACCAAATCCAGTGACTCATCTTCAGGTATTAGTTATTTAATTAATAATTTCTTTTCACTAATTAATTATTGTTTTTAATTATTTAACATTTGTATTTTTAAATTTTTTGTTGTTGTTTAGGAGGCTTGGCGTATTATGGACTTTCAGGGGATTCCATGGTCATCAAACAGGAAGCTGAACATGTGGCAACTCTCAGGGTGGTGCGAGAAAATTACCGCCACATGGAAGGTAAATTGTATTATTTAATTGTTTTATATATAATATGTTAACCCGTAAATATTAATTATATTAACAAGTCTAACTATATATATATTGATCATATGCCCCTTTGATTTCCTTAACATGCAACTCTTGATTCTAACTAGTCAACTGCTGCTTGCGTGCGTGCGTGTGGATATGGTTTGTATTACTTGCAGATGTTTTGCAACTAGTCAATTATGTTATATATATGTGTGTGTGTTTTACCTACAAACCATTATATGCTGTACGATATGTAAATAATATGCTAGGTTTTAATACACTTACGAAGTGTACGTGCCTTTTGTGTTGCATATTTTAGTATATATATTTATATTTCTATATAGGTTTTGGAGTTCATACTTTTACAATGGTAAACCGTGTCCGTAAATGCACATATGTCAAGTTTCATTGGAAGCCAACATGTGGCATGAAATATCTAAGTAAGCAGGAAGCCATTGTGGTCGGGGGTCGAATCACAGCCATGCTACTAAAGATCCATTGCAGCAGGTACATGTGTTTATATGTATATACATAGCTATGGTTATCAGGTAATTATCCAGTGTGGGACTCTA
>PUQB01001171.1:0-39040 GCA_003024785.1 Selaginella tamariscina | reverse complement strand
AGGAAGATAAACTTTGTACAAAAATATATCTAAATTACTTATTAAAATAGATGAAGTATAATTTTTAAATCAAATCATATAAACTTGTATCAAGAGATAGTATAAATTAAGTAAATTATCAATTGTAACTAAATATGTCTATCATTAAGAGTAAATGTGAAAAATAATGTATTAAGCAACAATGTATTAGTATTCAATTTTCTCACACCCTAGAAGAGAACCAACCATGCTCGGGTTGTACGGCTAGCGAGCAGCCACAATCATCGATTAAAAGCATGGGAGCATGGATGATTATTTGCTTGTTTTATGTAGTAAATGACTCATATATATTCATGGACCCACTCACATATTTAATTAGTTTATATATAAATGGCAAGGTGCCAGTTTTAACACATACCCAAACATTTCCAGAAAAAGTGCCATATTTGTAATAATCCTTTGCTCCGGTGTATTTCATCTTACACCTTCTTCCTTCCTCCCTGGGAGTTCTCAGGAGATCCTTTTCCTTGCAATCTTGGTATATGAACAGGCACTCCTTCCCTTCCCTCATAGTTTCCTTTAAACCAACTATTTGATATGCCTCTTTTTCTGGATCATGCTCAAATTTCTATATTGTTTCTGCATTATTCTCTACTATCTTCCCAAGGATATTTTGATATCTGTTTTCGTTAGATTTAAGTTGGTGTTGGGCAGCCACTTATTGGCTTGCCTTTGTTCCTCTGATCAGCTAATGCTAGTCAGGACGATGTTTTTACAAGGTTCCATTCATTCCTTGTCCTATACACATCTGGCTTTACACCTTTTGAACTATTTTCAGAATGAAATTCTATCACTTTAGCCTCTTTCTCAATGAATGCTAACATTGCAATGGGGAAATTCCTCCGTGGTCACCAAATATTAAATAGGAAAACAGGAACCTCACCTTTTCCTGTTTAACCGTTTTCCTTTCTCTCAACCTTTAAGAAAGGATACACACTCTTTCTTTACATGAACTCTTCACACACACACACACATAGATATATATATATATTAAAACACCTTCTCTCAATGCCACAATGACTGGTCTCCGAACTCAAGGGCAAGAACGGATTTTGGCTATTGCCTTGTTAGATCCATTCATTAAGAGTATACATATCACACGCACAAGATCTTATATATACATCTTCATTTCTAACATGAATACAAGAGAACAAAGTGTGGAGACTCTCTCTTTCCTGCTAGAACTTCTTGTGGAGACCCCTTCTCTATTGCCCTAACTACCTCTTAATTACCCTTTCTCTGCCACGTCATCCTTTTTCTTTCTCTAATATTTACCTTTATCAATAACGATACAAAACACATTTCATGGTTATTGCATAGTTAATTCATTTAAACTTTATTTAGTTCAATCAATTAAAAGTTAATGAATAAAGCATATTCAATAATACTCTATAAATATTCTCAATATTTATTTTAATTTTTAATTTTAATTCATTTAAAAAACAATCTCATTACCATTTTTGTCATATTCTGCCACTTAATTCACTTAATTGCTAGCACAGTACCAAAATCAAGGGAAAAACATTAAATCACTTAACCATGCTTGCAAGTAGGGTTAAGTGAATTAGTGCTCGCCCCATATTTTGGTGCCCTTGTTGATGTTCATGTTATCAACTATCTCAGCAAGAATTGTTAACAACATTGCATAGTTTACTTTGAGATCCTTTAGGCTGCACACTATCACAATTGTCCTCTACATTTCTTTCACTCAAGCTCAATTCATAATTCATATCTACTTTTCATTGCAGGGATTCTTGTCACAACATGCAAAACCAAATTAAGCATTATTATTAAAATATGAGCCAGTATTGTACTATGGCTTGAGGAGTCCTTTTAACTTTTAACTCTTTGTATCTATCACACATAAACAAATATATTAACATATTCTAATGTGAATTATATTTCACTTGCGGAGGGGGCATTTGTTGTGCAAATGCCATGTCCTTTGTCTATGCAAGGATCCAGAAACCCTAAAATCTGCTCTATTTTGGTGTGAAATGGAGCATCATCTGCATCGTAGGGCCAGGATTGGGCATGGATTTCAAACTTCATCCTGGTATAAATGAATCTATTCACACACACACTATTTATCTATTTATTTATCTATATATATATTTAAAAATGCATATGTATGTAGTGCTTTTTGTACAATGCAAGAGTTGGTAAGTCCATTATAATCTTTATTCATTTTCCATTTAAGCATAATACCATTGGATTTGCTTATGCAAATCCATAAAAGGGTTATTGGAGTTTTGAATTTCAAACTCCTAAAATTAAATATTATAAAATAGTGCAAATGTAAGTGGTTTAAACACTTAACTATTAAATTGGCGTGATGCAACTTAAGAGATTTAACTCACTTAACTGCCTCAAAGATTAAGATAGTATCAAAGTACATTTTCTTAACATTACTTAATTAATGAATAATACTTAAAGACACTTAACTATTGCCCAATGAAAGGTAAGAACTTATTAATGTATGTATATGAAAACATATAATTATAATTGATTTATAAATTATATTTATTTTATAATGCAAATGTATATAAAAATTAGGAAATTGGGGTATACCAATTATTAAAGTAAGATGCTTATTAAAGCTTATTTATCAAAGCTGGTACATTTGTAGTTTTGCTCAAATAAAACAAAATATAACTTTCATTAGCTTTTATATACATATGCATTTAAAAACTAATATAATATATAATTCAATTAATAATTAAAGATATTACTCTTATATTCTTATTTAACATTAATAACTTTTAACATTTCTTTATTGAAAATAAAAGTTAGAAAACATAAGGTTATAAAAGATTACATGTACACTTTTATAAAGTGAAATGAAATATTATGGTTCTTGTTTAATGATTTTTTAATGTTCATATAGTATATATGTAAATTTTAAAATTAACAAAATAAATACTAAAGTAAAGTTATATAATTTACTTATAGAAGATCAGTCATACTTACATAAGGAAAAAATAATTACCTATGCACTAAATTGACTAAATAATTGGGTAGCAAAAACTTAATATATTAAAAAGGCTTAGGAATTTGATCTTGGAGGTAATGTTTAACTTATAAGCATGTTTACACACACACAGAGATAATATATATATAATCTATTTCAAATTAAGTAATAACATATAAAATTTATGAGTTACAACTCATTACAATATGTTACCAACATTGTGATGTTTGTTTATATAATAGAACTATTGTTATATAAATCATTACTTATTTTAAATGAGATGCTTCTCATTTGAATTTTGAATGTGCCTGTATTAAACATTCATTTCTTGTTTGTGTTTAAAAGTATGTAGCTCTAATGTGTCTCATCCTTTTTTAAAACAAGATAATTCTTGTTTAGTAATTTTTTAATTAGGAGTCCATTGAGTAGAGATAATTTTCTTAGCTGGCATTATTACTCATGCAGTGGGTGTATATCAAATAACAACAAGATACATTTAATTCTTATACTTCAACTATGAACTTCTGACATATAGCCTCATACATTTAATTTAATTTTATTTTCTTAATTGTGTATTTTACCCAGATTATACAGCTATTTGGAATTCAACTTCACCATTCTAAGTATTGTTTCCAATTAAATACTCAGTCTCGTTCACATAAAGATCAGTGTTTAATTTGGATCATCCTTAAAATTATGAGGTTTTAATATAATTAGTTTGAGTCCAAATTGTTGTGAAACTTCTTTTTCTTCGAATCTACATTCCTTAAAAAGTTTTAAATTCTTTCATAAATACAATTTTATATTCATGAACGAACACAATCAACATTTATTAAACTATAACTTTTATGCAATCTCTAGTCGTTTGTATACGCTCATGCATAATTATCAATTGGAATGATTTGAATTCAAAGAATTATTTTTTTGCCCTTATGTAAGTATAATTCATCATTCACATGTAAATTTTATATTTTTACTTTGTTATTACATTGTTAACTTTAAATTAATATAGATAATATATTAATATTAGTCAATCATAAAATATACATTATAATATCTTGAATTTATTAAGACGTATATGTAGATATTTTATAACTTTATATTTTCTAATTTGTATTTTAACACTGAAATGTAAAATATTATTAATATATGAATATAAATAAAGAGTAACACATTTATTTACTAACTGATTTTTAAAATATATAAATTTTTAAATGCATATGTATATTTAAGTTAGTAAATGTTTAGACTTTGTATTGTCGAGAAAATTACGTGTTTACCAGCTTTTAAAATGAGATATTTACTAAAGTTGATAGCTCGACTAGAACAAAGTCTAGACTTTTGCTGACTTTTATGTACATATGCATTTCAAAATTTATAGATTTATAAATTATTAAATAAATATATTTATTGCTTTTATATTCATATTCATACGTAAATATATTTTCTTGTTTAAAATATAAGTTAGAAATATAAAGTTCTAACAATTTAATAGATTTAAAAGAAATAGTATCGTTTTGGTTTTGTGATTTTGTAATGTTACTATATTATGTATGTGAATTTAAAATTAAGAAAAGATAACAAAGTGAAGTTATATTTAACGGTAAGTCATACTTACATAAGAAAGAATAATTAACTATGCACTAAAAATATGATCCCTTTAACAAAGATCCAGCCGATACAAGGGAAATCCATTACACAGGTTCAGCACTACATTCTCTAGTTATTGCAAATGACAAATGACAAGGACAAGGACAAAAATATGCCTCCTCAATGCATACATGCAAAGTACCCAGTACATCATAAGCACTTCCAACTACCATTTAATCCAAGAAATTACTGGTTGAAGAAGTGGTACTAGCAATAACCAGCACTTGTAGGAGGTCAAGAGTTTAAGGACATGTTTGTCAAATCAAACGAGAACGAACAAACACATTAAACAATAGAGCTATTTAATTTGGTAGAGGTCTGGTAGTATGAAGGGAGAACTGAGACAATATTGCAAAATTGGTTCAATAGATTGCACTGGTGTTCCGCATTTTCTAGACGCCTCCATCAAATGACACTTATATTTACCAATCCTATAAACATGCCATGTATGCTAGTTATATAATTATGTACTTGTATGTATGACATGTATTGTGTATAAATTAGTACTAAAGAAAATAAATCACATGTTGTGTCACAAGATGCTTCTTGTAAAGACATCTACTTTTATATTGACTGACACACAAATTGAATTATCAACCACTGTCTGTAATTTTTTATTTTTTCAGATTTGTACATGCCAGTGCAAATAAACTTAATTTGTTGTGTACTCTAACGAGAGTAACTCACTATCGTCATTGGCAACAACACATAACTTATATTTGATAGATTAAACATCTATTCTTTTGCATTCGGTATGTTATTATTTAAGATGAAACTCTTCTAGTGTTTCTTTTGCATTCGATATGCTATTATTAGATTTATGTAAACAAACAAGCGTAGCTAATATAATTTGATTTTGACTTAAGAGTATGCAAGATTTGTGGTCTAATGCCAAGTAGGAACTGTAAGATAAGGCTTTTCATTCTTTGTCTAATCATTGGCATTCATAGTATGTGACAATATGGGTACATCTAACTTGGTAGACGGTCTTTCAGATCTTTATATCTTGTTGATCTTTTATAGGGATGTGGTGATTTTTCAGTAGTATTTTAAGCACAAGATCTGTATAGGATATGCCCTAATTATCTCAATTAACAAATGTATTTCCAAATAGATGATAAATGTTCCCTTCTTTATGGCTCCACGTGTCACACGAGGGTATACTATATGGTTGCTATATATTTTGTGCTCTAGCCCTAGGGTTGTGTAGTTCACAGTTGTAGGTGTGGTATGGACACCCAGAACAAGAACTCTATCACGCAAGGGTCGGAGGAAGAAGAGGTTCTCATTCATGTTTTGCCTGGTGAAGTTCTAGAGACAATCTTTGATCGTCTACACACTGAATTCGTGCTAACGCATGTTACTCTTGTTTGCAAGGATTGGCTGCGGTTGAGTAGATTTCAAGTACTTTTGCTTGTACAGTTTAATTTTGTAAAAAAGTGTCAAAACCCCTTAATTATTCTTTGAAGATCTTTTTATAATGTGTTATATTTATATAATCTGGACATGCTGGATTGCATATGTGAGTACATGTTATTACTATTTTTTTGTTTGGTGTGGGATGACTTTATTTGAAGAGCTGTATATGCATATCCTACTTCATTTTATGTATACATGTCTATGTAATAGTTCTACTCCGTGGTTGTACATTCAAGGGCTTGTATATATATTGCAAGATTTGCGTGTGTGTGAGAGAGAATTATTCCATACAATAACTACGTAATAATACTAACTAAAAATCTAGGTTCGAGAAGTATCATCTATACATGTTCCAAGGAGGATGCTCTGGACAATACTCAAATCATGAAGCTCATTGATAATCACCACTCCACATTGAAAAACTCGACCTTTGCCAGTGAGTATATTGTATATTATATCACCTCTTATTATAGTATTGAATGTTTAATGATTAAATGTGTATACATACTTATACACACACACTTATATATATATATATATATTTGTTTATCTGTTTATTTATTGCAGGATGCATTGGGAAGATGATGAACTCATTACAATAATCTCTAAGCTTAAAAAACTTAAGAGCCTATCAACTGAATGCTCCATTAAGGGCTTTGGAAACGTTGTAGAATCACTTCCTATGCAGTTGACATATTTGTGTTTGGTTACAAGTGACGTACTTGAAGAGACTCCTCCGGACACTCCTACTAACTTGTTTCATATTCTGCTTAAGCATTGCCCTTTATTGCAATGTCTAGAACTCGATATAGTTCATACAGATTGGAGTACCCTACAAGGTTTTATTTGTCTTACACGTCTTGAGATTGAGTCCTCCTCTGTGAAGTGGCCTGATGTGAATAGTATATTCCAAGCATGTAGAGGTCTGGAGAGCGTCTCTTTGTTTTCAGGTGCACTGCGTCGTCGTAGTAAAGGGCCGTGGCTGTTTGGTTTACCATCAAATCTTCATTGTTTACGCCTTCATACCATTCACAACAATGCAAGTCGCTGCATTCGTTATAGTATGGTAACACCTCTGTTTATGCTGCTGAAGAATGGAAACCAACTACGCAGTATGTATGCACATGATTCACCTACTGTTAACTGGTTTCGCATACCTTGCTTGTGTAAAAATCTCAAAGTCTTGGATCTTACTACTGATAGATCTCCATTGGAGCCTCTCACTAAGGTAAGTGTATATCTCGTATATCTATTGTACTTAGGATATAATAACATTGATTATGTAGAATTAATTAGCTATTTTAGTTAATATTTGTGACCAATCGATTTCAGTTGGAAGAGTGGTACCTTCGGCGCATCCCACGGTGGCTACCTCTTCTTGAGAGAATTGGTCTCCCAACTGCAAATGACAAGGTACTCAAGGCATTTGGTGAAGGACGCCTAAGACTTGTTGAGTTTCGCTTTCAGGTATATGTGAGAGTGTGTGTGCGTGCATATTATAAATCTCATCTATATATAGTACGTGACTTATACATGTATACATATAGGTTACTTATACATCATATAGTATGAGAGTTAACTCAAGATATATAAACAAACATGGCTAATATAATTTGATTTTGTTTGAAGCGTATGGAAGAGTGGTGGTCTCGTCCATCCAATCCTTGGCCTTCGTATTCCGTGACGGATGCCGGTATAGCTGACTTGGTAGACGGCTGTAAAGATCTTGAAATCTTGTGTTTAAAATACTGCTGCAAAATCACTGTCAACTCTATAAGGTGTGTGTGTATAAATAAAATTAACTATTAAGATTGTATCATATTATATCTATGTATATATTCTTTAACTTACATTACTTTATTATTTCCAAGATCTATCGTCAACAAATGTAGGAAGTTAAAGATTCTTCATATGGGAGGATGCAAACAATTAGGTCATGATGAGATTTCTTTGTTATTTCCTGCACTTAGTACCTCACTCCGTCTGCTCGACATTAACTATTGTAGCATCTTGCAAGAGACATTGGAGCACATAATGGTAACTTTGATAGTTTAGTTATTATTATACTAAGTTATCTTAATTTCATTTTTATTACACAGAATCATGGTGGAAGTTATTTGCGTGTGTTAGCTGTTGACGAACACATATGGTCCTCTTATAAGTTTTTTATACAACAAACCATGCATACCCATCCGCAAGTCATCATCAAGGAAGGGCTTGCATACTTGTGGCCTGGGTTTTATTTTGCTCCAAACCTATATGATATATGATAATTGAATTATTATTATTTTTTTCTTTTCCTTTTTTAAATTTTCATGTTGATACTTCAATGAATCGATTTTCTAGAATACTAAATATATTAGTTTTCAAATTGTTTTAGAGTTCATAGTCACGCTTTATAAACCGTTTGTATTTAACCATGCAAGCCTCTTTTTTGGTCATTATTTAAATTCAATATTGTTGATCTTCATTTTTCATGTTATAACTAAATGATTTTAAAATAAATTATCAAAACAAATACATTAATTTCATAAGTTGCCTTAATTTAAAATAGATTAAGCTGAAATAGATTACAGAATATATATATATATATAATATATATATATATATATATATATATATATAGACGTACTTATAAATTATACATTACCTTCAAGATTAAATTACTAAGCCTTTTTAATATATTAAGTTTTAAATACCCAATTCCTATTAAATATCATACAGAGGACACTATATAATAAGACCAGTGCATCAAGAGTAGTTGTCTTTAAATTTATGAAATTTGTAGTCTTTGTTTAAAATTTAATTGTAAATATAGCAAATTGTAACAATATTTAAAAGAAATAAATTAAGATTATTAGAATTGTGAATTATTATAGTATTATATAGTATTATATATAATTATAGTATTATATATATTATATATATTATATATAGAATTATATAGAATTATTATAGTATTATATATTATATTATAGTATTATATAGTATATACCTTCGCTGTACTATATGCATCAGCCTTTCTCATAGGCTCTGCCTCTACCCATTTAGTCATATAATCTGTTAAAACCAATATATATTGATTCCTTTTTGAGCTTATAGGATTAACTGGTCCTATAAAATCCATTCCCCATTTTTGGAAAGGTTCCAGTGGTAGAACTGGATTATAAGGTTGTATTTGTTTCTTTGGAGGCAATTGTGCACGTTGGCATTTATCACATGCCTTACAATATCTATTTACATCTCTCCATAAAGTAGGCCACCATAACCCTGCCTGAAGGATTTTCCTTCCTGTTATTTCCTCTGCAAAATGTCCTCCTGCAAGGCCTGAATGAGCCTCTGGGGCCTCTAAGGATCTACACACCTTCGTAATACCCCGTCGGACCCAGTTTATACAGCTTTCCTCCCACGAGAGAGAAGTGTCGTGTCCTCACGACAAAGAGCTTCCTTTCATCGGCGTCTTATAAGTAAGTGGTACTATTCCAGTGGCTAGATATTGTGTAATATGATCTAACCACCTTAATGGAACATCCACACGAAATAAACTCGCATCAGGAAAGTCATCCATAGTACGAATAGGAAGTTCGCCTGTTTTAATACGACTTAAATGATCAGCCTGTTCGTGTTGCTTTCCAGGTTTATGAATTATTTCAAAATCATATTCCTGGAGAAGTAGGAACCACCTGGCTAACCTTCCTGTAAGTACAGGTTTATTAAGTAAATATAATAAAGCCTTATGATCCACAAAAAGTTTTACTTTATTAGCCAAAAGATAATGTCTAAATTTGTGGATGGCATATACCATACCCAATGCTTCCTTTTCTGTAGTAGTGTAATTTACCTCGCAGGTGTGAGCCTGCGACTAGCATAATAAATAGGACGATCCTTACCGTCCTCTTGCATTTGCGTAAGGACAGCTCCTATAGCAATATCAGAGGCATCAACTTGTACATGGAATTCCCGATCCCACTTGGGACTAACCAATATGGGGGCTTTAATAAGAGCCGTTCGAAGGTTATCAAATGCCTCTTGACACTCTGAAGTCCAAACATATGGCACATCAACCTTAAGCAAGTCGGTTAAAGGTTTGGCGAGTTTAGCATAATGCTTTATAAACCGCCTATGGTAGCCTATTTTGCCTAAAAACCTTCGTAACTCCTTTATATCCTGTGGTGGTTGTAGGCTAAGGATAACCTTAACCTTGTCCTGATCAACCAATATTCCTTCCTTACAAACCACATGTCCTAAAAGGACTCCTGATTTAACAAAAAAGTTACATTTTTCTGGATTTAAAGCAACTGAATTTTGTCTGCATTTCTGGAAACATTTTTCCAAACACTGTAATGTTCCTGTTTTGTACTATACACACTAAAGTCATCCATAAAGACTTTCATAAAATCTAAAAGGTATTCACGAAAGGTATCCGTTATAATTCTTTGAAACGTAAAGGGTGCATTACATAAGCCAAAAGGCATAACCCTATAGGCATAGGCACCCCACGGACTTATAAAAGCCGTCTTATGTTGATCTGCTGGAGCTACCATCACCTGATTATATCCTGAAAAGCCGTCCATAAAGAATACATTTCATGGCCTGCGACATTATCCAGCATTTCCTCTGTGAAAGGAATAGGAAAGATATCCTTAGTTGTAACATCATTTAGCTTTTTATAATTGACACACACTCTTAGCTTCCCATTCTTTTTAGGGACGATCACGAGTGGTGACAACCATTGCGCTCCTTGTATAGGATATATAAAGCCAACCTTCAACAGTTTATCAATTTCCTCTTTCACCAATTTAGCATAGTTAGGATTCATTGTATGCACTTTGTTTGGCCGGTTGGCATCCCGGCAATAATTGAATAGTGTGCATACATATCTCCGGTGGTATTCCTTTAAGATCCTGATAGGACCATGCAAATACATCCTTGTATTTGGCTAACAACATCAATCCTTTATTCCTAAAATCAGGATCCAATCCTTGAGCTATATTTAATATCTTAGGTTCCATTTCTGTACCTATATTAACTTGCTCTAAAGGATCATTCGTGTAGATATATGTATATTCAGCAGGTTGTTCCTGCAAATTCATTTCATAAGGAACAGACTTATAAAATTTTTCCTGCAAGCCCAGATTGTTCTGTTCCTGTTCCTTTTGAAAGATGCTTTTTCTTTCCTTCAGAATGGCATATAAATCAATCTCTGCAAGAGCTTTTAGATCAGGATATGTTTTTAAAATTTGCTCTTCCTCCTGATCATCCAAGCCCCGCACCCAATCATACCCTTCCAATGCAACTGGCCGATCCTTCTGTGCTAAGTATCCCTTAGCATAAGTATGAATATCGACCTTCAAGTCACCTTGTTCTATTGTCATTTTTCCTGAGCCCCAATCCTGCACCGCTTGGGCCACCTTAAGCCAAGGTCGTCCTAACAACATAGTATATGTTGCATCCTGTCCTTCCATTCGTAGGACAATTAAGGATATTTTGTATTTAAGTCCTTTAACGATATAGTGACTGCTCTCACAATGCCTAATGGTCTTACACTTCGTTGATCAGCCATTTTAAGGTTAAATGGAGCCGGTTGGATAGGTCCTAAACCCATCTTTTACATTCTCCTTCTTCAATAAAATTCACACCTGAACCTCCATCTATTAATACTCTCTTTAACTTATTCCTGCCCACATATACTGTGATGCAAGGAACATGTCCATCATAATCACCTTCATACAGTACTTCCTTTCCATTTTACAAACTGTATATCCTTCACGTGAAGGTGATGTTTGCTGAACTAAACTTAATGCATTTAATATCTGGTTTCTTATGTAAGGAGCTACCTTTATCAACTGTCCAAGCGTAACCTTTACCTCCTGATTTATAGCTTGGTGATACATAGAATCCATTGTTTTATCATGTAATGGTAATAATGAAAAACTTTGTTCACCTTTATCTATATCACCTTTGTCTGTACCTTCTGATTCGTTATCAGTCTGACCTTTCTGGTCAGGATCCTGCTCCTGCTTGCTTACATTTTCCTGTAACAAGCTCTCCTTCTTGTTAGGAATAATAACTACCTCTCCTTCTCCATAACAAGAGGATTCCTTCTTCTTCTCTTGAAGAGCTATAACTGCCCTTGCAACGGGTGGATACTCATCCTTTTCCTCCTCTATTTGAATAAGCCGTGTTGTAGGCTGCACATTAGTCGTGGTGGAAGTAGGAGGTTGTACCTTCCGCCTAGGACATTCCCTAGAGATATGTCCTGTTTCACCACATGTATAACAAACCTGGGAAGGAAAATTCCTACCCTGTGGTCCTTGTTTATCATTTCCTTGTTTATAGGAATCATTTCTGCCTCTTTGACCTTGATATGGTCTTTCCTCTCCTCTATATTGCCTATCATTTCTTTCAGGATAAGGTCTATCATTCTGCCACGCCTTATATGGACCATTTCTTCCTGCATAATACCTTTCCTCTCTAATTTCGTAAGGATTATCATTCCTTCTGTCATAATATCCAGTATTCCTGTTCTGATAAGGAACTTCATTCCTTCTGTCATACATATTGTTCCTGTTCTCATAAGGAATGACATTATCATTCCTATCATTCCCACGATTCCTGTTAGGTGGGAACCTTCTAGGAGGTGGACGTTCATCCATTCTCCTTTCTCTCTCTATACTAGCCACATTCTGGTTCAGGAAATGTCTGCAGTTTCGGGCTACATGTCCTTCCTTTCCACAGATTTGGCATGTAGGCAGTTGCAGCCTACATTCCTCCACCGTATGGCCCGGATTGTTACATTTAGTACACCATACTTTTTCCTTTAACTCCTCTTTAACTGTCATTCCTTTTAAAGTTTTCATCATTTGAGCCAATGCTTTCTCATCTATAGGATATTTTCGAACTTTTACTACATCAGCTTCCTCTTCCTCTTCATCAGAGGATTCTTCCTTTCTTCCATATACTTTCAGCTTTCCTTCTGCAATCTTTTCTATCTGCCTTCTCTTCTTCTCATATATTTTTAATTGATTAATGAGATCCTCTCTATCCTTTTCATTGATAGTAAGTGCTAGATCTCTATATGGTTTTAGCAACCCTTGCTTATACCATTGCAATAAGGCATCCATCTTTACATATGCCTTACACTTTTTCTCATGTTTCTTAAAACGGTGTGTATATTCATCTATCTTTTCTGTTTTGCCTTGAAGGATAGTCCTTAACTTCTCTAAATGTTCCTCCGGCAATTCCTCCTTTCTGAAATATTCCTTAAATGCATCAGTAACCTTCTGATAATTCTCCTGACTTCCTTTTCTAAATCATAATACCAATCAGAGGCATTTCCTTTCAATGTATGTGGAAATATAAGCAGCCTTTCTGCATCCGTCACCTTATACAGTTTTACTACCTCTTCAAACTGTTGTAAGTGCCTTTTCGGATTTTCCTTCTTTCCTGCAGAGAATGTGGGATACATCACCGTACCCCCAAACATTCCCGGGAAAAGTGCCATATTTGTAATAATCCTTTGCTCTGGTGTATTTCCTCTTACACCTTCCTCCCTTCCTCTTCGGGAGTTCTCAGGAGATCCTTCTCCTTGCAATCTCGGTATATGAACAGGCACTCCTCCTCTCACTGTTTCCTCTAAACCAGCTGTTTGATACTGCCTCCAATTCTCTGGATCAGCCTCAGATTTCTGTATTGTTTCTGCAATATCCTCTACTATCTTGCCAAGGATATTTTGACGTCTATTTTCGTCAGTTTCAGGTTGCTGTTGGCAGCCACTCTATTGGCCTGCCTTTGGTTCCTTTGATCAGCTAAGGCTGGATCAGGACGATGGTTCCTCCACGGTTCCATTCATTCCTTCTCCTTTACACATCTCGGCTCTACACCTTCCGAGCCTTTTTCAGAATGAGAATTCTATCTTTTAGCTCTTTTCTCAATGAATGCTAACACTGCAATGGCGAAATCCCTCCGTGGTCGCCAATTGTTAAACAGGAAAAGGGCTCTCTGCCTCACCTTTTCCTATTTAACCTGTTTCCTTCACGCAGACAGGAAACCTTTCATACAACGTACAGGAAAGGCTACACCCTTTCCTTTCTCAACTCTCAATATATCTGTATATATATCAGACTTCTCCCAGTGCCACTATGACTGGTCTCCAAAGTCAAGGGCAAGAACGGATTTTGGCTATTGCCTTGTTAGATCCATTCATTGAGAGTAACATACACACACACAAGATTCTCTAATATGCACCTTTCATTACTAACATGAATACAAAAGACAAAGTGTAGAGAACCTTTATCTCCTGCTAGAACTTCAAATGGAGACCCTTCCTTTGTTGCCCTAACTTCCCTTAACTACTCTTCCTCTCGCCACGTCATCCTTTACCCTTTTCCTTTTCCTTTTCCTTACCTTTTCCTCTCGGTAAGGATTTTCCTCTTCCACAGCCTTTCCTTCCATGCTTACTACGGACCTTCCTACCCTTATTCTCTCTACAGTAAGACGTCCTATGCTCCTAATATTTACCTTTAACAGTAAATTCCACTTAAAATCACTGTAACTCTATATACATACGACTTTGTGTCATATATATATATATATATTCTATAACTTACATTAATATAATTGCCAAGATCTATTGTAAGCAACCGTAGAAAGCTAAAGATTCTTCATCGGTGAGAATGCAAACAACAAATTGCTTTGCAGTCTACTTGACATTAACTATTGCACATCATGGCAACTTTCATAGTTTAGTCATGCTTATACTTATATTCATTGAAATTTTATTACATAGAATTATGGTAGAAGTCATTTGTGTGTGTTAGCTATGGATGAGCATATATTGTCCTCTTCTAAGTTCTTTACACAATAATCACCATAAACTCATCATCAAGGAAGCTTCTTGCATACTAGTGGTCTAGGTTTTATCTTGCTCCAAACTTAAATGATATATGATATACTTTCTCTTTTCTTTTCTTTTTAAATTTTTTTATCTTGATATTGCAATAAATTGATTTTCTTGAATACTAAATACAATAATTATTAAATTGATTAAGTAAAGGTTTTAAATTAGAGTTTGTAATATAAAACAATAATTAATCACATAAATTTATTTATGCCTATACTATTTCAAAAATTTAAAAGTTTATATATTAGTATATTCTATATGTTTATCTATCAAATTAGTTTGTGTGTGCTTCATGTTTCACTCTAATGGAATTTAAATGTGAAGTAATGTTATATAGATTAGTAATTTATATCTTAAATCAATAAGTTATGTATTATTTATGAAGAATGAAATTTATAAGGAAATAAATTATACATTAGACATGAATCTCTTGCTAATAAATAGGAATATTCTATTTTGTAGTAAATTAAGTCCATTTGAGGTAGTGTAAGCAAAGTAAGTACATATGCCCATATACAAATTTGATAATATTTATTTCTAATGTTGGTAAAATAAATGGAATATTTTCAACATGATTTATGTAAACAAATGCCTTGGTAGAGAGATTACGTTTTAGTAGTGCATAAGGCTATTCAACAAGGATGTTCTATGTCTAAATATAGGTCACTAGTGCATTAGAAGTTCTAGAGAAAGAGGAAGGTATATATACTCTCCAATGTAGGATGTTTAGCATATAGTCATATATCAATAAAGTGGAAAAATAAGTTTTGCCATTTTTAAAAAATGTAATATTATAAATAAATAATATTAAGATGAATGAATTAATTGTTGAAAGATTTAATTAATATAACATATCAATTTATATTAATGCAATGTATCCAATACAACATGATGTATTTCCTTATAATATTAACATGGCTTACAAGTTATAATATTAACATGAGTTACAAGTTGTATTCACGTTTTTAGGCTGCAAAAGGCAACTTTCATTGTTGAAATATTATTCTGGTATTTCGCACTTCAAACAATGGTTCCACGTGAAGAAAATGAAATAATTTGTCGTGTTGATAAGTGTGCTCAAAACCTACACTTAAAACCCAAATAAAAAAGAAAAATTAGAAATCAATTCAGGGAAAACAAAATTTGTGGGTTACCACCTTGGTGATTAGTGCTAGTGTTGTGCACTTAGAAACTAGAAATTTTATAAATAAAATTAATGCATTCTAAAAGACCAGAATGCTTACCTGCTTATGGCGAGAGTTTGGCGCTTCCTGCACAAACCTTTGCAATGCTTCTTACTACTCTACAGGCAATGAGGCTTGTCCTCCACATTCAAAGATAAATGTGTTATAGCCACACGTAGATTTTACAAGGACACCACTTTAAGATTTGTTAAACATTTTGGAGAGGAAGGGTGGTGAAAACTTGCCACATATTTCACTTGTTTTGTTGAAGTCTAATGAACAAGTGCGTGCACTGTCGTAGAATATGAGCGATCTAATAGACTCCTTTAGACAAAATGGATATATTAACATGGCCTAGGCATTCATGGTGACAGTTGTCAAGGAACTTAGTCCAAAAGAAAGGAAAGAAATAGAAGAGCACAAATACTAGGGAGACATATGCAAGTCTTTTTTGGAATAGTGTTGAGAGGTACCAGACTTGGTTGTCCTTGCAAATAAGACATTGAATGTAATCATTACATACAGTGGATGAGCATCATCAAGGATGAGGAACCTTATTGCTCTGACAAAACCTATCATGTGTTTGTTAAATGCCACTTGCTAGAGATGACAGATGCTTCTCAAAATGTGCCTCTAATCCAAGCTCTGCGGAGAATGAATGAGTAAGCACATGGTGAAATTCTTTTCTTTGCTACATAGTAAAGTTTGCTACACAAACACATCACATCCCAAACGAGTTGCCACAAAGACTTTATGCATTGAGTCAGTGCAAAAAATATGGAAACTTCGACTACTACCTCAAGTCGATATCACTGGAAGATAGGAAAGTAATCAACGAAGAAAAGTAGAAGTCAAGAGAACCATCTGGAACACTTCCAAATGCAGCACATATATTCATATTGTTTGGGGTAAGTTGAATAAATGTTGTTAGCTATTTGTGATAGGAATCCTTAGTTACACATATTAAATTACATCTTGTGCAACCTGAATATGAAAAGGATGAGAAAAATAGGATTGACACACTATTGTCCAAGGGAGCAGCAACACCAGTAAATATTCATAAGGCCAAGGCTGATGTGAGGAACAACTAGATGACAACCATGTCTTCATCATTGATGAAGAAGTGAACAATGTAGAGTTTATTGAGAAGGTGACACAATTCAACTAGTCGGTTTGTCGGCAACAATCTCTTAGGGCTCGAGAAATGGACCTCACTTGCCAGATTACCTTGATGAATAATCCCAAGGGAATGCAATTTCAAATTAAAAATCATGAACATACTTTTCACATAGGCATCATCAAACTTCAAAATCGATGCAATTCCTAAGGCTAATAAAGATTTCAAAGTAATGGCTCATGGTGAAATGAATGAACTGGAAATGAAGTAGATCAATAGAGAAAGGCTTAAGAAAATCCTCAAGGATAAAAACGAGGAGTTTTCTTATGTTCAAGGAAATGAGGAATTCTCTCAAGGGGAAAAAAAAGAAGGCACATGTGGATGACTGGTGCCCATACATAGTAAAGGTCTTTGCCATTCTCAAGAAAGATAAAGATCACCTTTCCAACTACCATGTGAAACAAGCCTTAGATAGCATAATTTTATTTTTCTTTATGATTTATTCACATCATTTTAAATTCCATACTACTAGCAGATTTGCCAAGGAAACCAAAGATTTATTGATTTGGTAGCAAAATGGATCAAACCTGTGAGTAGACAGGCAAGTGAAGAAATTTGCCTTCAACTCGGAATTGTACTTGAATTTCCATGAAGAGTCACCAATGAAGAGATAGAAGATGTTTCTTTGTACCTTAAGCTACATTGTGTGTGGACAATGGGCTACATTTTTTGAATGAGGTTGAGCTTCCGGTGGATTATTAGAAACTAGAATAGAGTAACCAACCTGCATTCCTTGCAAGATCATTTTCACTTGTTGTGAGGAATTTCTTCAAATGCGGGTTTGTAGTGTTGATCAAACCATGCAGAATCATCTGGCAAATTCGAGTGCATTTCATGGTAGTCGTGGTCTAGCGAATTTCAATTTTTAGTCCAATGGTCTAGACAAACGAAGTTATTTCAAACCCTAATGTACGGGCCAACACATTGGTGGAAAATATTAAATATCGAAAGTCATCAAATGGAAAATATTGGTATGTTGTGGGCAGTAAATATCACTGTAACTTACTTATTTAGTTTGATTACAGGCACTAGGGGTACTCTAACAAAACCTAGCAACTACATCCTGGATTCGTTTATGGGTATTGAGAAATTGCTTTCTATTAGAGCTGCAATGGGAAGGAACGTTTTAGAAGTGGATATGGATCAAGTAATTTGCTTGCATGTGAAAGGGACGGTGTTAACAAACCTACTAGAACCCTTGCATTTCAAGTAAATGTTTGAGCTAGAGGAAGAGCCAAAGAGACTTCAAGTAGTGACCCAGTATGAAAGCAATAATGATAAAGTTGATCATGACCAAGAAGAGGAGCCTGAACATTAAGATAAAATCCACCAAAGGAAGATCTAAAAAACACAAGGAATAGGAAGTTGAACAATTACAATAGACACAAAAGTCACCTAAGAAGAATAAATAAAAGCGGAAGCCTGCCAATGCACAAAAGGGTCCCAACACACAACCTCCACTTCAATTTTCAAATATCGAACATTAAAATATGCACAAAAGAAGAAGAAGAAGAAAATGGTATGGGGAACTACTAGTGATGAACTACAAAAGAAGAACGTAATCAACTAACCTTCCATGGGGCATTGTCCACACAATGAAGACTAAGAAGATTGAGAGTAATGTTCCAAAGAAGAGCTAATGAAAGGTCTATGCAAACAAAAATTTTTTGTAAATTCAATCCTATATTTTTGGTACAAACTTAAAAAACTAATTTAACTTTTTAGAATTAGCTGCAATGTTTTGAATAATATTTACCACATTGCTAATGGAGTGGTTATTCAGGGGCTTCTGCATGAATTATACCAGTAACTAAACTATATATGTATGTATTACCTGTGTACATGTACAGACACACACTTACATAATGAATGTATTATGTGTACAATTTAACTTGACACGGTTAATATGTATTATATCTAATTTTTAATAGGAGGAAGCTTTCATAGCTCAGTTGGTTAGAGCACCCGTTTAGTAAGCGGGAGGTCTTGAGTTCAACTCTCAATGAAAGCAATTTAGTGATGTTAAGGACACATCTATATATGTCTATGTACATAATATGTTTACATTTCATTTACACATAGTTCTAGACATTTTTATTTCACAAGCAATCATAGCCTACATGTACATAGTGATATACACATGTAATTATATAATGTGTTTGTGTGTGTCCATATATTACACATTAGAAGCACATGACATTATGTACGACGAGAATATGAACAATATGCTTTCTTTCATTTTAACCATAAATAAACTTTTTTTTACTATTGTGAAGTTTGGAGGTATGCATAACTATGTGTCATATACTGGAAACAAAACAATACGTTTTTAAACACGTTTAATTTCATGCAAATAGCTATGCTGCTTTGCATAGTATATAGAAATTAAAGTGTGCATTGTTCATATATATGTTTTACAATCCAGTTTTAAGTTTATGTTTGTACTTAGACATGGATATATACATATGTGTGTGTGTGTGTGTGTTATATGTAAGTGAACGTGTTATATTTGCATGTATGTGCTTTCAATTGAGATTCGAACTTGAAACCCTTCACTCACTAAACGAGTATTTCAATACATATGCATGTATACAACATAGACGCTTCTATCCTAAATATATGCAGTCACACACACACACACACAGATATGTGTGTGTGTGTGTAAAAGTGTAAGCGTTTGTTTTCTGCTATATGTTCGTTGTTTATTCACATTGACGAGGAGTTCATGACAGACACACATGCGCACATTGAATAAACTTATTCCATAAGATAGTACACAAACAGCTATACATTTTTATATCTTGTGCTTATTTTAATTACTGTTTGGCTTAAGAACCAGATATTATTACATATAAATGTGTGCGCATCTGCATAAGAAACAAATATCAACAAGATTATATATATTACTTGTGAAACTTCACTATTTATATATGTGTATACATATGTATATGCACGTCTAGATGCATCACATGGGTTTGTGTATGGATGATCGTATATGTACATGTGAAAATATACAAGTGCATACGTACAGATACAAGTATACGTGTACATTTTTTATTATTATTGTTTAGTAGTCTTTGTTTATATAAACTTATAATTACTTGATTATTAATGCATCATCTTTTAACCTTAGTACTATAACATTTTCACTGTAGAAAGTGTTCATTTTTTAAACTATTACAACTTTCACTAACTCTGCAATGCAATACTAAATGTAAAACTTTAATTTTTCGTTCTCAATAGCTAATATTTAAAGGCTTTAACATTTTTTATATGTATATAACCACATTTTACAGATTTGACAAGATTAAGACGATTAAGCCTGGCAGAATGCACAAGGTTAAACACATGCAGTCATACGTCATACATATAGACGTCGTCATGTGTGTGTAATAAATACATACATAACTGAATATTTCTTGAGTCAGTTTAGCATCTTTGTGGTTTTGAAACTTCTTCACGCCATACACATTAACACATCTGTGTGTTATGAATATGTGTGTGTTTTTATATCATACACATAGTTTCTTTTCAATTATTATTCTTTAAAGTCACATATTTCAAATAATACAAACTCCATGATTTTCGTTATTCATCTATACTTTATTTTATTAATTTAATAAAAATATTCCTCTTAGCCATTGATATATATATTGTCTCATATTCTATTCATAGTATTTTTAAGTTTCTTAAAGACACTAATTCAATATCTTTAACGTTGTTAATAATGGCACTCTTTCATAAATACAAAATCTGCGATTATACAATTTATGTTAAGTCAAAAAAGAAAAACATTTATTTCCCAAAGGTCTCCTCACGTGAAGATGCTTTAAATACATAATTTTATAACCAATGTTTAGTTGAGTTTTGAGCTATTTTAGTGAATTTAGGGTAATCTTTAATAAGATTTATAAAAGTATTTGCATATTTTAAGAAAATATGTGTTTTGGTAGTTTAAAAATATAATATGCTATATTAAGTATGAAAGAAGAATTAGGGTAGAAAGAAAGATGAAAGTGATAAATGGAATTAAAATGCAATTATAAATTTATTAATTTAATTTCTTTTAAATTTAAATTTAATAATAAGAAATATTTTTTAATTTGCTATGTGTAAGATTTTAGAAATGTTTTTGAATTTGTTGACTATAACAGTAATTCTTAAATCATAAGAACGTGCAAGTGTGTGTATGTGTTTAATTATGTAGTTTTAATTTATTATAAATAGTAATTGAAATATGTCTCAGTGTATTGAGGTTATGAGATAAATTAGGAATATTGCTTTATGTGTAATTAATCTTGACTGTTTCATAGTCACTCACTGACAATACCACCCTATAATACTACCCTATATTCTTTAATGTTCAAGTAACATGAAAATCATCTCATATTCAACATTGAAATAGCTTATATATCATTAAGCCTTAATATATGGACGATGGCTAATATTCTAATGTTTTAAATAAGATAATTTTTATATACAGTAATACATGTATTTAATATGACACATATACCAGCGTATTTAAACTATGATTAGCAATAAGGGTTTGTGGCGATTTGATGTAAAGATATTACATTTGCATGTGTGAGTTAACGTTATTTTAATTATTCACGTGTTATCACGTGCAACCCCTATATAATTTAGGGCTTTCTTACCTAGGGCATTCTTATCTAGGGTGATTTTAGGAATTATTAATATTTCTTCGTCTCATTTCCCTTAGTTTTTTATTTCTACTTTGTTCTTCGTTTTTTTTTTTTTTTACCATGGATTCAATGCTATATAACGACAATGGAATAGGTTGTTGTGGAGTGTTCGAGGAGTTGTATGGGACTAACTTAGTCTTGGTTATATTATCTCTTCTCGATCCGGAAAGTCTATTTCAGTAAGACGAGTGTGTAAGGAGTGGCGCCGAGTGATAGCGTCACCAGAATTCCAGCAGATGTGGAAAAACTATATAGCAAATAAAGAATTATGGATTGTAGAGAGAAATCAAAAGAAAGGTGGGCCAACAATTGTGATGTCTATATAATTGAAGAAAGAATACATTCTTAGAAGTTGAATATGTCAACAAAAAAGAGGAAGAGAACATCATATAATCAAAAGTTCGAATTCGTAGCATCATTTAATGGATTGATTTGTGTTAAGACCATTGGGATAGAATGGAACTAGCTATGGTGAATCCAGTCTTAAACATTTGGAAAAGGCTTATTACTTTATGTTGCGATGATGGGTTTGGAAAATGTGAGTTCGATATGTATGTCGATTATGATGGTTACAAGGTTTATGTCTTGCATGAGTTCAAACAAAACTATTCACATATGCATATCTACAACTCTAGAATCAATGAATGGGTTGTTACCCCGTGCTTCAGTCTTCACACTAGTAAACAATATACAAGTTGTATGTCCCTTACATGTCCTTACAAGACTTATGGAGATAAGGTTTTTGTGACATACAATCAAAATGTCAACACGTGGTGTCATATGACTGTTATCAATTTTGATGTTATCTGGCATGATGTTCTATATGTACATATGTTAAACTACAAGGGAAGATGCATTGTGGCTAAATGCACTTGTAACAAAGAATTTCAAGTGTGGGAAATAGATTGGCAAAAGGCAATATGGAAATTAGTGTCTTCTAAAAGCTTGGATGAATTATATGGAGGTAACACATCTTCTGATATAGATGGATCTTGGGGGACTAAACTTCTAGGAGACATGATACTTTGGTTTTTGAAAGGTGATCGCAGACATTATAAAGCATATGACATTATTCATTGCACATGGACAACACCTGTGATAAACTAACTATCTCATATAGCTATTTTACTCCAAGTTTAATTTGTCCTTGAATAAAGTTGTTTTTGAATTAATTTTTATGTCTAAATTTATATTTATATGAATTTAAAATTTGAGTGTGTCTTAAACAACTTGTTTACATGCAATACATCGTTATGTATAAGTTGGGCCATGAGTGATGTATACTCGTGTGTGTTACGATTAGTAACCCACTAAATAAAATATGTCACATATTTACTTACATAAATTTTTCATGATTTAAAAAATGAAGAATTAATGTATTTTAGGAAGATAAACTTTGTACAAAAATATATCTAAAATTACTTATTAAAATAGATGAAGTATAATTTTTAAATCAAATCATATAAACTTGTATCAAGAGATAGTATAAATTAAGTAAATTATCAATTGTAACTAAATATGTCTATCATTAAGAGTAAATGTGAAAATAATGTATTAAGCAACAAATGTATTAGTATTCAATTTTCTCACACCCTAGAAGAGAACCAACCATGCTCGGTGTTGTACGGCTAGCAGCAGCACCGACAATCATCGATTAAAAGCATGGGAGCATGGATGATTATTTGCTTGTTTTTATGTAGTAAATGACTCATATATATTCATGGACCCACTCACATATTTAATTAGTTTATATATAAATGGCAAGGTGCCAGTTTTACAACATACCCCAAACATTTCCAGAAAAAGTGCCATATTTGTAATAATCCTTTGCTCCGGTGTATTTCATCTTACACCTTCCTTCCTTCCTCCCTGGGAGTTCTCAGGAGATCCTTTTCCTTGCAATCTTGGTATATGAACAGGCACTCCTTCCCTTCCTCTCATAGTTTCCTTTAAACCAACTATTTGATATTGCCTCTTATTTTCTGGATCATGCTCAAATTTCTATATTGTTTCTGCATTATTCTCTACTATCTTCCCAAGGATATTTTGATATCTGTTTTCGTTAGATTTAAGTTGGTGTTGGGCAGCCACTTATTGGCTTGCCTTTGTTCCTCTGATCAGCTAATGCTAGTCAGGACGATGGTTTTTACAAGGTTCCATTCATTCCTTGTCCTATACACATCTGGCTTTACACCTTTTGAACTATTTTCAGAATGAAAATTCTATCACTTTAGCCTCTTTTCTCAATGAATGCTAACATTGCAATGGGAAATTCCTCCGTGGTCACCAAATATTAAATAGGAAAACAGGAACCTCACCTTTTCCTGTTTAACCGTTTTCCTTTCTCTCAACCTTTAAGAAAGGATACACACTCTTTCTTTACATGAACTCTTCACACACACACATATATATATATATATTAAAACACCTTCTCTCAATGCCACAATGACTGGTCTCCGAACTCAAGGGCAAGAACGGATTTTGGCTATTGCCTTGTTAGATCCATTCATTAAGAGTATACATATCACACGCACAAGATCTTATAATATACATCTTCATTTCTAACATGAATACAAGAGAACAAAGTGTGGAGACTCTCTCTTTCCTGCTAGAACTTCTTGTGGAGACCCCTTCTCTATTGCCCTAACTACCTCTTAATTACCCTTTCTCTTGCCACGTCATCCTTTTTCTTTCTCTTAATATTTTACCTTTATCAATAACGATACACAAAACACATTTCATGGTTATTGCATAGTTAATTCATTTAAACTTTATTTAGTTCAATCAATTAAAAGTTAATGAATAAAGCATATTCAATAATACTCTATAAATATTCTCAATATTTATTTTAATTTTTAATTTTAATTCATTTAAAAACAATCTCATTACCATTTTTGTCATATTCTGCCACTTAATTCACTTAATTGCTAGCACAGTACCAAAATCAAGGGAAAAACATTAAATCACTTAACCATGCTTGCAAGTAGGGTTAAGTGAATTAGTGCTCGCCCCATATTTTGGTGCCCTTGTTGATGTTCATGTTATCAACTATCTCAGCAAGAATTGTTAACAACATTGCATAGTTTACTTTGAGATCCTTTAGGCTGCACACTATCACAATTGTCCTCTACATTTCTTTCACTCAAGCTCAATTCATAATTCATATCTACTTTTTCATTGCAGGGATTCTTGTCACAACATGCAAAACCAAATTAAGCATTATTATTAAAATATGAGCCAGTATTGTACTATGGCTTGAGGAGTCCTTTTAACTTTTAACTTTGTATCTATCACACATAAACAAATATATTAACATATTCTAATGTGAATTATATTTCACTTGCGGAGGGGGCATTTGTTGTGCAAATGCCATGTCCTTTGTCTATGCAAGGATCCAGAAACCCTAAAATCTGCTCTATTTTGGTGTGAAATGGAGCATCATCTGCATCGTAGGGCCAGGATTGGGCATGGATTTCAAACTTCATCCTGGTATAAATGAATCTATTCACACACACACTATTTATCTATTTATTTATCTATATATATATTTAAAAATGCATATGTATGTAGTGCTTTTTGTACAATGCAAGAGTTGGTAAGTCCATTATAATCTTTATTCATTTTCCATTTAAGCATAATACCATTGGATTTGCTTATGCAAATCCATAAAAGGGTTATTGGAGTTTTGAATTTCAAACTCCTAAAATTAATATTATAAAATAGTGCAAATGTAAGTGGTTTAAACACTTAACTATTAAATTGGCGTGGATGCAACTTAAGAGATTTAACTCACTTAACTGCCTCAAAGATTAAGATAGTATCAAAGTACATTTTCTTAACATTACTTAATTAATGAATAATACTTAAAGACACTTAACTATTGCCCAATGAAAGGTAAGAACTTATTAATGTATGTATATGAAAACATATAATTATAATTGATTTATAAATTATATTTATTTTATAATGCAAATGTATATAAAAATTAGGAAATTGGGGTATACCAATTATTAAAGTAAGATGCTTATTAAAGCTTATTTATCAAAGCTGGTACATTTGTAGTTTTGCTCAAATAAAACAAAATATAACTTTCATTAGCTTTTATATACATATGCATTTAAAACTAATATAATATATAATTCAATTAATAATTAAAGATATTACTCTTATATTCTTATTTAGACATTAATAACTTTTAACATTTCTTTATTGAAAATAAAAGTTAGAAAACATAAGGTTATAAAAGATTACATGTACACTTTTATAAAGTGAAATGAAATATTATGGTTCTTGTTTAATGATTTTTTAATGTTCATATAGTATATATGTAAATTTTAAAATTAAAATAAATACTAAAGTAAAGTTATATAATTTACTTATAGAAGATCAGTCATACTTACATAAGGAAAAAATAATTACCTATGCACTAAATTGACTAAATAATTGGGTAGCAAAAACTTAATATATTAAAAAGGCTTAGGAATTTGATCTTGGAGGTAATGTTTAACTTATAAGCATGTTTACACACACACGAGATATTATATATATAATCTATTTCAAATTAAGTAATAACATAAAATTTATGAGTTACAACTCATTACAATATGTTACCAACATTGTGATGTTTGTTTATATAATAGAACTATTGTTATATAAATCATTACTTATTTTAAATGAGATGCTTCTCATTTGAATTTTGAATGTGCCTGTATTAAACATTCATTTCTTGTTTGTGTTTAAAAGTATGTAGCTCTAATGTGTCTCATCCTTTTTTAAAACAAGATAATTCTTGTTTAGTAATTTTTTAATTAGGAGTCCATTGAGTAGAGATAATTTCTTAGCTGGCATTATTACTCATGCAGTGGGTGTATATCAAAATAACAACAAGATACATTTAATTCTTATACTTCAACTATGAACTTCTGACATATAGCCTCATACATTTAATTTAATTTTATTTTCTTAATTGTGTATTTTACCCAGATTATACAGCTATTTGGAATTCAACTTCACCATTCTAAGTATTGTTTCCAATTAAATACTCAGTCTCGTTCACATAAAGATCAGTGTTTAATTTGGATCATCCTTAAAATTATGAGGTTTTAATATAATTAGTTTGAGTCCAAATTGTTGTGAAACTTCTTTTTCTTCGAATCTACATTCCTTAAACAAGTTTTAAATTCTTTCATAAATACAATTTTATATTCATGAACGAACACAATCAACATTTATTAAACTATAACTTTTATGCAATCTCTAGTCGTTTGTATACGCTCATGCATAATTATCAATTGGAATGATTTGAATTCAAAGAATTATTTTTTTGCCCTTATGTAAGTATAATTCATCATTCACATGTAAATTTTATATTTTTACTTTGTTATTACATTGTTAACTTTAAATTAATATAGATAATATTATATTAGTCAATCATAAATATATTATAATATCTTGAATTTATTAAGACGTATATGTAGATATTTTATAACTTTATATTTTCTAATTTGTATTTTAACACTGAAATGTAAAATATTATTAATATATGAATATAAATAAAGAGTAACACATTTATTTACTAACTGATTTTTAAAATATATAAATTTTTAAATGCATATGTATATTTAAGTTAGTAAATGTTTAGACTTTGTATTGTCGAGAAAATTACGTGTTTACCAGCTTTTAAAATGAGATATTTACTAAAGTTGATAGCTCGACTAGAACAAAGTCTAGACTTTTGCTGACTTTTATGTACATATGCATTTCAAAATTTATAGATTTTATAAATTATTAAATAAATATATTTATTGCTTTTATATTCATATTCATACGTAAATATATTTTCTTGTTTAAAATATAAGTTAGAAATATAAAGTTCTAACAAGATTTAATAGATTTAAAGAAATAGTATCGTTTTGGTTTTGTGATTTTGTAATGTTACTATATTATGTATGTGAATTTAAAATTAAGAAAAGATAACAAAGTGAAGTTATGTAATTTACTTGTGGACGGTAAGTCATACTTACATAAGAAAGAATAATTAACTATGCACTAAAAATATGATCCCTTTAACAAAGATCCAGCCGATACAAGGGAAATCCATTACACACGGTTCAGCACTACATTCTCTAGTTATTGCAAATGACAAATGACAAGGACAAGGACAAAAATATGCCTCCTCAATGCATACATGCAAAGTACCCAGTACATCATAAGCACTTCCAACTACCATTTAATCCAAGAAATTACTGGTTGAAGAAGTGGTACTAGCAATAACCAGCACTTGTAGGAGGTCAAGAGTTTAAGGACATGTTTGTCAAATCAAACGAGAACGAACAAACACATTAAACAATAGAGCTATTTAATTTGGTAGAGGTCTGGTAGTATGAAGGGAGAACTGAGACAATATTGCAAAAATTGGTTCAATAGATTGCACTGGTGTTCCGCATTTTCTAGACGCCTCCATCAAATGACACTTATATTTACCAATCCTATAAACATGCCATGTATGCTAGTTATATAATTATG
This sequence comes from Selaginella tamariscina, assembly GCA_003024785.1. NCBI lineage: Eukaryota > Viridiplantae > Streptophyta > Lycopodiopsida > Selaginellales > Selaginellaceae > Selaginella > Selaginella tamariscina. The sequence goes on along the minus strand of PUQB01001171.1, from coordinate 10,470 downwards.
TACTTGTATGTATGACATGTATTGTGTATAAATTAGTACTAAAGAAAATAAATCACATGTTGTGTCACAAGATGCTTCTTGTAAAGACATCTACTTTTATTATTGACTGACACACAAATTGAATTATCAACCACTGTCTGTAATTTTTTATTTTTTCAGATTTGTACATGCCAGTGCAAATAAACTTAATTTGTTGTGTACTCTAACGAGAGTAACTCACTATCGTCATTGGCAACAACACATAACTTATATTTGATAGATTAAACATCTATTCTTTTGCATTCGGTATGTTATTATTTAAGATGAAACTCTTCTAGTGTTTCTTTTGCATTCGATATGCTATTATTAGATTTATGTAAACAAACAAGCGTAGCTAATATAATTTGATTTTGACTTAAGAGTATGCAAGATTTGTGGTCTAATGCCAAGTAGGAACTGTAAGATAAGGCTTTTCATTCTTTGTCTAATCATTGGCATTCATAGTATGTGACAAATATGGGTACATCTAACTTGGTAGACGGTCTTTTCAGATCTTTATATCTTGTTGATCTTTTATAGGGATGTGGTGATTTTTCAGTAGTATTTTAAGCACAAGATCTGTATAGGATATGCCCTAATTATCTCAATTAACAAATGTATTTCCAAATAGATGATAAATGTTCCCTTCTTTATGGCTCCACGTGTCACACGAGGGTATACTATATGGTTGCTATATATTTTGTGCTCTAGCCCTAGGGTTGTGTAGTTCACAGTTGTAGGTGTGGTATGGACACCCAGAACAAGAACTCTATCACGCAAGGGTCGGAGGAAGAAGAGGTTCTCATTCATGTTTTGCCTGGTGAAGTTCTAGAGACAATCTTTGATCGTCTACACACTGAATTCGTGCTAACGCATGTTACTCTTGTTTGCAAGGATTGGCTGCGGTTGAGTAGATTTCAAGTACTTTTGCTTGTACAGTTTAATTTTGTAAAAAAGTGTCAAAACCCCTTAATTATTCTTTGAAGATCTTTTTATAATGTGTTATATTTATATAATCTGGACATGCTGGATTGCATATGTGAGTACATGTTATTACTATTTTTTTGTTTGGTGTGGGATGACTTTATTTGAAGAGCTGTATATGCATATCCTACTTCATTTTATGTATACATGTCTATGTAATAGTTCTACTCCGTGGTTGTACATTCAAGGGCTTGTATATATATATTGCAAGATTTGCGTGTGTGTGAGAGAGAATTATTTCCATACAATAACTACGTAATAATACTAACTAAAAATCTAGGTTCGAGAAGTATCATCTATACATGTTCCAAGGAGGAGTGCTCTGGACAATACTCAAATCATGAAGCTCATTGATAATCACCACTCCACAATTGAAAAACTCGACCTTTGCCAGTGAGTATATTGTATATTATATCACCTCTTATTATAGTATTGAATGTTTAATGATTAAATGTGTATACATACTTATACACACACACTATATATATATATATATTTGTTTATCTGTTTATTTATTGCAGGATGCATTGGGAAGATGAACTCATTACAATAATCTCTAAGCTTAAAAAACTTAAGAGCCTATCAACTGAATGCTCCATTAAGGGCTTTGGAAACGTTGTAGAATCACTTCCTATGCAGTTGACATATTTGTGTTTGGTTACAAGTGACGTACTTGAAGAGACTCCTCCGGACACTCCTACTAACTTGTTTCATATTCTGCTTAAGCATTGCCCTTTATTGCAATGTCTAGAACTCGATATAGTTCATACAGATTGGAGTACCCTACAAGGTTTTATTTGTCTTACACGTCTTGAGATTGAGTCCTCCTCTGTGAAGTGGCCTGATGTGAATAGTATATTCCAAGCATGTAGAGGTCTGGAGAGCGTCTCTTTGTTTTCAGGTGCACTGCGTCGTCGTAGTAAAGGGCCGTGGCTGTTTGGTTTACCATCAAATCTTCATTGTTTACGCCTTCATACCATTCACAACAATGCAAGTCGCTGCATTCGTTATAGTATGGTAACACCTCTGTTTATGCTGCTGAAGAATGGAAACCAACTACGCAGTATGTATGCACATGATTCACCTACTGTTAACTGGTTTCGCATACCTTGCTTGTGTAAAAATCTCAAAGTCTTGGATCTTACTACTGATAGATCTCCATTGGAGCCTCTCACTAAGGTAAGTGTATATCTCGTATATCTATTGTACTTAGGATATAATAACATTGATTATGTAGAATTAATTAGCTATTTTAGTTAATATTTGTGACCAATCGATTTCAGTTGGAAGAGTGGTACCTTCGGCGCATCCCACGGTGGCTACCTCTTCTTGAGAGAATTGGTCTCCCAACTGCAAATGACAAGGTACTCAAGGCATTTGGTGAAGGACGCCTAAGACTTGTTGAGTTTCGCTTTCAGGTATATGTGAGAGTGTGTGTGCGTGCATATTATAAATCTCATCTATATATAGTACGTGACTTATACATGTATACATATAGGTTACTTATACATCATATAGTATGAGAGTTAACTCAAGATATATAAACAAACATGGCTAATATAATTTGATTTTGTTTGAAGCGTATGGAAGAGTGGTGGTCTCGTCCATCCAATCCTTGGCCTTCGTATTCCGTGACGGATGCCGGTATAGCTGACTTGGTAGACGGCTGTAAAGATCTTGAAATCTTGTGTTTAAAATACTGCTGCAAAATCACTGTCAACTCTATAAGGTGTGTGTGTATAAATAAAATTAACTATTAAGATTGTATCATATTATATCTATGTATATATTCTTTAACTTACATTACTTTATTATTTCCAAGATCTATCGTCAACAAATGTAGGAAGTTAAAGATTCTTCATATGGGAGGATGCAAACAATTAGGTCATGATGAGATTTCTTTGTTATTTCCTGCACTTAGTACCTCACTCCGTCTGCTCGACATTAACTATTGTAGCATCTTGCAAGAGACATTGGAGCACATAATGGTAACTTTGATAGTTTAGTTATTATTATACTAAGTTATCTTAATTTCATTTTTATTACACAGAATCATGGTGGAAGTTATTTGCGTGTGTTAGCTGTTGACGAACACATATGGTCCTCTTATAAGTTTTTTATACAACAAACCATGCATACCCATCCGCAAGTCATCATCAAGGAAGGGCTTGCATACTTGTGGCCTGGGTTTTATTTTGCTCCAAACCTATATGATATATGATAATTGAATTATTATTATTTTTTCTTTTCCTTTTTTAAATTTTCATGTTGATACTTCAATGAATCGATTTTCTAGAATACTAAATATATTAGTTTTCAAATTGTTTTAGAGTTCATAGTCACGCTTTATAAACCGTTTGTATTTAACCATGCAAGCCTCTTTTTTGGTCATTATTTAAATTCAATATTGTTGATCTTCATTTTTCATGTTATAACTAAATGATTTTAAAATAAATTATCAAAACAAATACATTAATTTCATAAGTTGCCTTAATTTAAAATAGATTAAGCTGAAATAGATTACAGAATATATAATATATATATATATATATATATATATATATATATATATATATATATATATATATAGACGTACTTATAAATTATACATTACCTTCAAGATTAAATTACTAAGCCTTTTTAATATATTAAGTTTTAAATACCCAATTCCTATTAAATATCATACAGAGGACACTATATAATAAGACCAGTGCATCAAGAGTAGTTGTCTTTAAATTTATGAAATTTGTAGTCTTTGTTTAAAATTTAATTGTAAATATAGCAAATTGTAACAATATTTAAAAGAAATAAATTAAGATTATTAGAATTGTGAATTATTATAGTATTATATAGTATTATATATAATTATAGTTTATATAGTATTATATATAATTATTATATAGAATTATATAGAATTATTATAGTATTATATATATTATTATAGTATTATATAGTATTATATAATTATTATATAGAATTATATAGAATTATTATAGTATTATATATAACCTTCGCTGTATTATATGCATCAGCCTTTCTCATAGGCTCTGCCTCTACCCATTTAGTCATATAATCTGTTAAAACCAATATATATTGATTCCTTTTTGAGCTTATAGGATTAACTGGTCCTATAAAATCCATTCCCCATTTTTGGAAAGGTTCCAGTGGTAGAACTGGATTATAAGGTTGTATTTGTTTCTTTGGAGGCAATTGTGCACGTTGGCATTTATCACATGCCTTACAATATCTATTTACATCTCTCCATAAAGTAGGCCACCATAACCCTGCCTGAAGGATTTTCCTTCCTGTTATTTCCTCTGCAAAATGTCCTCCTGCAAGGCCTGAATGAGCCTCTGGGGCCTCTAAAGGATCACACACCTTCGTAATACCCCATCGGACCCAGTTTATACAGCTTTCCTCCCACGAGAGAGAAGTGTCGTGTCCTCACGACAAAGAGCTTCCTTTCATCGGGCGTCTTATAAGTAAGTGGTACTATTCCAGTGGCTAGATATTGTGTAATATGATCTAACCACCTTAATGGAACATCCACACGAAATAAACTCGCATCAGGAAAGTCATCCATAGTACGAATAGGAAGTTCGCCTGTTTTAATACGACTTAAATGATCAGCCTGTTCGTGTTGCTTTCCAGGTTTATGAATTATTTCAAAATCATATTCCTGAGAAGTAGGAACCACCTGGCTAACCTTCCTGTAAGTACAGGTTTATTAAGTAAATATAATAAAGCCTTATGATCCACAAAAAGTTTTACTTTATTAGCCAAAAGATAATGTCTAAATTTGTGGATGGCATATACCATACCCAATGCTTCCTTTTCTGTAGTAGTGTAATTTACCTCTGCAGGTGTGAGCCTGCGACTAGCATAATAAATAGGACGATCCTTACCGTCCTCTTGCATTTGCGTAAGGACAGCTCCTATAGCAATATCAGAGGCATCAACTTGTACATGGAATTCCCGATCCCACTTGGGACTAACCAATATGGGGGCTTTAATAAGAGCCGTCGAAGGTTATCAAATGCCTCTTGACACTCTGAAGTCCAAACATATGGCACATCAACCTTAAGCAAGTCGGTTAAAGGTTTGGCGAGTTTAGCATAATGCTTTATAAACCGCCTATGGTAGCCTATTTTGCCTAAAAACCTTCGTAACTCCTTTATATCCTGTGGTGGTTGTAGGCTAAGGATAACCTTAACCTTGTCCTGATCAACCAATATTCCTTCCTTACAAACCACATGTCCTAAAAGGACTCCTGATTTAACAAAAAAGTTACATTTTTCTGGATTTAAAGCAACTGAATTTTGTCTGCATTTCTGGAAACATTTTTCCAAACACTGTAATGTTCCTGTTTTGTACTATACACACTAAAGTCATCCATAAAGACTTTCATAAAATCTAAAAGGTATTCACGAAAGGTATCCGTTATAATTCTTTGAAACGTAAAGGGTGCATTACATAAGCCAAAAGGCATAACCCTATAGGCATAGGCACCCCACGGACTTATAAAAGCGTCTTATGTTGATCTGCTGGAGCTACCATCACCTGATTATATCCTGAAAAGCCGTCCATAAAGGAATACATTTCATGGCCTGCGACATTATCCAGCATTTCCTCTGTGAAAGGAATAGGAAAGATATCCTTAGTTGTAACATCATTTAGCTTTTTATAATTGACACACACTCTTAGCTTCCCATTTTTTTAGGGACGATCACGAGTGGTGACAACCATTGCGCTCCTTGTATAGGATATATAAAGCCAACCTTCAACAGTTTATCAATTTCCTCTTTCACCAATTTAGCATAGTTAGGATTCATCCTGTATGCACTTTGTTTGGCCGGTTGGCATCCCGGCAATAATTGAATAGTGTGCATACATATCTCGGTGGTATTCCTTTAAGATCCTGATAGGACCATGCAAATACATCCTTGTATTTGGCTAACAACATCAATCCTTTATTCCTAAAATCAGGATCCAATCCTTGAGCTATATTTAATATCTTAGGTTCCATTTCTGTACCTATATTAACTTGCTCTAAAGGATCATTCGTGTAGATATATGTATATTCAGCAGGTTGTTCCTGCAAATTCATTTCATAAGGAACAGACTTATAAAATTTTTCCTGCAAGCCCAGATTGTTCTGTTCCTGTTCCTTTTGAAAGATGCTTTTCTTTCCTTCAGAATGGCATATAAATCAATCTCTGCAAGAGCTTTTAGATCAGGATATGTTTTTAAAATTTGCTCTTCCTCCTGATCATCCAAGCCCCGCACCCAATCATACCCTTCCAATGCAACTGGCCGATCCTTCTGTGCTAAGTATCCCTTAGCATAAGTATGAATATCGACCTTCAAGTCACCTTGTTCTATTGTCATTTTTCCTGAGCCCCAATCCTGCACCGCTTGGGCCACCTTAAGCCAAGGTCGTCCTAACAACATAGTATATGTTGCATCCTGTCCTTCCATTCGTAGGACAATTAAGGATATTTTGTATTTAAGTCCTTTAACGGATATAGTGACTGCTCTCACAATGCCTAATGGCCTTACACTTCGTTGATCAGCCATTTTAAGGTTAAATGGAGCCGGTTGGATAGGTCCTAAACCCATCTTTTACATTCTCCTTCTTCAATAAAATTCACACCTGAACCTCCATCTATTAATACTCTCTTTAACTTATTCCTCCCACATATACTGTGATGCAAGGAACATGTCCATCATAATCACCTTCATACAGTACTTCCTTTCCATTTTACAAACTGTATATCCTTCACGTGAAGGTGATGTTTGCTGAACTAAACTTAATGCATTTAATATCTGGTTTCTTATGTAAGGAGCTACCTTTATCAACTGTCCAAGCGTAATCTTTATCTCCTGATTTATAGCTTGGTGATACATGGAGTCCATTGTTTTATCATGTAATGGTAATAATGAAAAACTTTGTTCACCTTTATCTATATCACCTTTGTCTGTACCTTCTGATTCGTTATCAGTCTGACCTTTCTGGTCAGGATCCTGCTCCTGCTTGCTTACATTTTCCTGTAACAAGCTCTCCTTCTTGTTAGGAATATAACTACCTCTCCTTCTCCATAACAAGAGGATTCCTTCTCTTCTCTTGAAGAGCTATAACTGCCCTTGCAACAGGTGGTACTCATCCTTTTCTTCCTCTATTTGAATAAGCCGTGTTGTAGGCTGCACATTAGTCGTTCTGGTGGAAGTAGGAGGTTGTACCTTCCGCCTAGGACATTCCCTAGAGATATGTCCTGTTTCACCACATGTATAACAAACCTGGGAAGGAAAATTCCTACCCTGTGGTCCTTGTTTATCATTTCCTTGTTTATAGGAATCATTTCTGCCTCTTTGACCTTGATATGGTCTTTCCTCTCCTCTATTGCCTATCATTTCTTTCAGGATAAGGTCTATCATTCTGCCACGCCTTATATGGACCATTTCTTCCTGCATAATACCTTTCCTCTCTAATTTCGTAAGGATTATCATTCCTTCTGTCATAATATCCAGTATTCCTGTTCTGATAAGGAACTTCATTCCTTCTGTCATAACATATTGTTCCTGTTCTCATAAGGAATGACATTATCATTCCTATCATTCCCACGATTCCTGTTAGGTGGGAACCTTCTAGGAGGTGGACGTTCATCCATTCTCCTTTCTCTCTCTATACTAGCCACATTCTGTTCAGGAAATGTCTGCAGTTTCGGGCTACATGTCCTTCCTTTCCACGATTTGGCATGTAGGCAGTTGCAGCCTACATTCCTCCACCGTATGGCCCGGATTGTTACATTTAGTACACCATACTTTTTCCTTTAACTCCTCTTTAACTGTCATTCCTTTTAAAGTTTTCATCATTTGAGCCAATGCTTTCTCATCTATAGGATATTTTCGAACTTTTACTACATCAGCTTCCTCTTCCTCTTCATCAGAGGATTCTTCCTTTCTTCCATATACTTTCAGCTTTCCTTCTGCAATCTTTTCTATCTGCCTTCTCTTCTTCTCATATATTTTTAATTGATTAATGAGATCCTCTCTATCCTTTTCATTGATAGTAAGTGCTAGATCTCTATATGGTTTTAGCAACCCTTGCTTATACCATTGCAATAAGGCATCCATCTTACATATGCCTTACACTTTTTCTCATGTTTCTTAAAACGGTGTGTATATTCATCTATCTTTTCTGTTTTGCCTTGAAGGATAGTCCTTAACTTCTCTAAATGTTCCTCCGGCAATTCCTCCTTTCTGAAATATTCCTTAAATGCATCAGTAACCTTCTGATAATTCTCTCTGACTTCCTTTTCTAAATCATAATACCAATCAGAGGCATTTCCTTTCAATGTATGTGGAAATATAAGCAGCCTTTCTGCATCCGTCACCTTATACAGTTTTACTACCTCTTCAAACTGTTGTAAGTGCCTTTTCGGATTTTCCTTCTTTCCTGCAGAGAATGTGGGATACATCACCGTACCCCCAAACATTCCCGGGAAAAGTGCCATATTTGTAATAACCCTTTGCTCTGGTGTATTTCCTCTTACACCTTCCTCCCTTCCTCTTCGGGAGTTCTCAGGAGATCCTTCTCCTTGCAATCTCGGTATATGAACAGGCACTCCTCCTCTCACTGTTTCCTCTAAACCAGCTGTTTGATACTGCCTCCAATTCTCTGGATCAGCCTCAGATTTCTGTATTGTTTCTGCAATATCCTCTACTATCTTGCCAAGGATATTTTGACGTCTATTTTCGTCAGTTTCAGGTTGCTGTTGGGCAGCCACTCTATTGGCCTGCCTTTGGTTCCTTTGATCAGCTAAGGCTGGATCAGGACGATGGTTCCTCCACGGTTCCATTCATTCCTTCTCCTTTACACATCCGGCTCTACACCTTCCGAGCCTTTTTCAGAATGAGAATTCTATCTTTTTAGCCTCTTTTCTCAATGAATGCTAACACTGCAATGGCGAAATCCCTCCGTGGTCGCCAATTGTTAAACAGGAAAAGGGCTCTCTGCCTCACCTTTTCCTATTTAACCTGTTTCCTTCACGCAGACAGGAAACCTTTCATACAACGTACAGGAAAGGCTACACCCTTTCCTTTCTCAACTCTCAATATATCTGTATATATATCAGACTTCTCCCAGTGCCACTATGACTGGTCTCCAAAGTCAAGGGCAAGAACGGATTTTGGCTATTGCCTTGTTAGATCCATTCATTGAGAGTAGACATACACACACAAGATTCTCTAATATGCACCTTTCATTACTAACATGAATACAAAAGACAAAGTGTAGAGAACCTTTATCTCCTGCTAGAACTTCAAATGGAGACCCTTCCTTGTTGCCCTAACTTCCCTTAACTACTCTTCCTCTCGCCACGTCATCCTTTACCCTTTTCCTTTTCCTTTTCCTTACCTTTTCCTCTCGGTAAGGATTTTCCTCTTCCACAGCCTTTCCTTCCATGCTTACTACGGACCTTCCTACCCTTATTCTCTCTACAGTAGGACGTCCTATGCTCCTAATATTTTACCTTTAACAGTAAATTCCACTTAAAATCACTGTAACTCTATATACATACGACTTTGTGTCATATATATATATATATATTCTATAACTTACATTAATATAATTGCCAAGATCTATTGTAAGCAACCGTAGAAAGCTAAAGATTCTTCATCGGTGAGAATGCAAACAACAAATTGCTTTGCAGTCTACTTGACATTAACTATTGCACATCATGGCAACTTTCATAGTTTAGTCATGCTTATACTTATATTCATTGAAATTTTATTACATAGAATTATGGTAGAAGTCATTTGTGTGTGTTAGCTATGGATGAGCATATATTGTCCTCTTCTAAGTTCTTTACACAATAATCACCATAAACTCATCATCAAGGAAGCTTCTTGCATACTAGTGGTCTAGGTTTTATCTTGCTCCAAACTTAAATGATATATGATATACTTTCTCTTTTCTTTTCTTTTTAAATTTTTTTATCTTGATATTGCAATAAATTGATTTTCTTGAATACTAAATACAATAATTATTAAATTGATTAAGTAAAGGTTTTAAATTAGAGTTTGTAATATAAAACAATAATTAATCACATAAATTTATTTATGCCTATACTATTTCAAAAATTTAAAAGTTTATATATTAGTATATTCTATATGTTTATCTATCAAATTAGTTTGTGTGTGCTTCATGTTTCACTCTAATGGAATTTAAATGTGAAGTAATGTTATATAGATTAGTAATTTATATCTTAAATCAATAAGTTATGTATTATTTATGAAGAATGAAATTTATAAGGAAATAAATTATACATTAGACATGAATCTCTTGCTAATAAATAGGAATATTCTATTTTGTAGTAAATTAAGTCCATTTGAGGTAGTGTAAGCAAAGTAAGTACATATGCCCATATACAAATTTGATAATATTTATTTCTAATGTTGGTAAAATAA
>PUQB01001170.1:0-39051 GCA_003024785.1 Selaginella tamariscina | reverse complement strand
TACACTATAAATAAATTATATAAAAACGCACACACACTTGTATAAACCCGAATATACAAAAATAATACACAGAGAGAAGTAGACGTAATTAACTGTCCGAAGCTCACATTTGTGTTAGTGCAAAAGAAAGATAACATTTCGTTTTAGAACCACCACAAATGTGAGCTCTGGACAGTTTTACATAGATTCCTAGCTTTTACTCGAAATATTATGATAAGATGATAAAAGTAAATAAAATGAGATATGCAACTTATATATACTAATACACATATATATTCACATGGAAATTAATCTCGCCACCCCTTCAATGCCTCCTGAAAGAGTGGGCGGGATTAATCTCGCCACCTTTCTGGAGGCCTTGAACGGGAGTGCGGAATTAATCTTGCCACCCTTCTCGGTCTCAGAGAGAACTGGGCAGGATTTATTTCTCACACCCCTTCAGTGACTCCAGAAAGGAGGCGGGATTAATCTCGCCCACCATGTAAGGGATGGTTAAATGAATCTCGCCACCCTTCCCAGTCCTCCATTGGTATGTTGTAAACCTTCTACGTCTCAGACAGAAACGTTTGGGATTGGTCCGCTCACCAATGGAGAAAAAAGGAAGGGTGGCGGATTCATTCTCCAACAGGCATTGAAGACTCGGCGGGATTAATCCCGCCGCCCAGGGACTTCCCTATGCGGCGGGATTAATCCCGCCGGACGCCAATTCCCTGCGCGGAATCGGGCGGGATTAATCCCGCCGCCTAGGCACTTCAGCAGGCCAATGGCGGCGGGATAAATCCCGCCCGATTGCGCAGGGAATTGGCGTCCGGCGGGATTAATCCCGCCTCCCAGGCCCTTCACTCGGGCCTTAGTCGGCGGGATTAATCCCGCCGAACGCCAATGCCCTGTGCGAAATCTTGCGGGATTAATCCCGCCGCCTAGGCCCTTCAGGCAGGCCAATGGCGGGATAAATCCCGCCCGATTCCGCGCAGGGCATGCGTACGCGGCGGGATTAATCCCGCCCACCATGTAAGGGATGGTGAAATTAATCCCACCACCCTTCTCAGTTCCCTCCATTGGTATTTTGTAAACCTTCTCCGTCTCAGACAGAGTTAGTCGGATTGATTCAACATACCAATGGAGGAAAAAGAAGGGTGGCGGGATTAATCCGCCACCGGGCAATGAAGGTTCGAAGAGACTAATCCGCCGCCCTCTCGTAAATCATTGCGCTTACACATATATATTGGCTGCGGCATTTTGAACAGGGGATGGGGGGGCGGGATTAATCCCGCCGCTTATATCCTATGGAGTGCCTGAGCGGCGGGATTAATCCCGCCGCCCTCCGCGAAGGGCATGAGCGTGGGGCCGGATTAATCCCGCCATTCATGTCCTGTGTGAATTCCCTGGCGGCGGGATTAATCCGCCGCTCTACGACAAACCAAAGAGCGGCAGGATTAATCACGCCGCCCATGGCCTGCGTGAGGGCCTCGGCGGCGGGATTAATCCGCCGCCCATCCCTGTAAATGTCTTGCGCGGAATCCGGCGGATTAATCCCGCCCCATTAGAACCTTCACACAGCCATTGCCGGCGAGATAAATCCCGCCGCATTCCGCGCAGGGCATGGGTGAGCGGCAGGATTAATCCCCCGCCATGGCCCCAACCATATAGCGGCGGGATTAATCCCGCCGCCGAGGGCTATAAACCTATAGCGGGATTATCCCGCCGCTCGAGGGGCTTAGCGAGATAAAAAACACACACACATATATATGTGTGTGTGTATATAATATATATATATATGTATGTATGTATGTATGTATAGGAGTGTACGTGTGTGTGCAAGAGATAGATAAATAAATAAAAATTATACAGTACTGGTACACCTAATATATGTGTGTACATAGGTATATATATGTGTGTATATGTATATCGTGTGTATGCGGTGAGCGAAACAAATAAAATCATACAGATAAACAAACACACACACACACATATATATACACAGGAGTGTGCTGTGTGTGCGAAAGATAAAACTAATAAATAAATAAAATATACAGATAACACACACATATATATGTGTGTATATAGATATATAATCTATAGAGAAAGAGAGAGAGTCTGTGAATATATAAGCATATATATAAACTAGTGTTGTATGTATGTATATATGTATATAGGTATATATATATGTGTATAGTATATTGTGTGTATGCGTGTGTGAGCGAAACAAAATAAAATCATACAGATAAACAAACACACACACACACACATATACATACACAGGAGTGTGCGTGTGTGCGAGAGATAAAACTAAATAAATAAATATACAGATAAACACACACATATATATATGTGTATATGAGATAACCCATGAATATATAAAGCAATATAAAACTAGTGTTGTATACATTTTTAATATGCATTGATTATATATATATATATATATATATATATATATATATAGTGTGTGTGTGTGTTGTGTGTGTGTGTAAGCAGTGCGCGTGTGTGTGTGGGAGAGATAAAACTAATAAATAAATTTATACGCACACTCCTATACATATATACATACACACACACACACACACACAGATCTCACCTGTGTGCACAGCCGCCGCCGCCTCTTGAAACCCTAAGAATATACCTAAACCCTAAAGGAATTAAATATATATATTAACCCTAATAGAATATTCCTTCTGAGAATATACTTAAACCCTAAAAAGAATAAAATATAGATTCGCCCTAAACGAATATTCTTTCATTATATTATTAGCGCGTGCGTGTGCGTGGGTGTATCACATACACCTCAAAAATATAAATCATGCAGGGATTTAACATGTGTGTGTCCATGAGAGTGTTAAAGTTTCATGTGTATCAATACATACATACACATTGCATATATTAATACACATAATATATACATACACACGTGTATACACACAGACATACACACATATTAGTACATAATATTAGAGAGACCGAGTACATATTATAGATCATGCATGGTGTATATGTTTGAGAGAAGAGAGACAGTACATATTAACATGGATCATGCATGGTGTGTATGTATGAGAGAAGACAGAAAGTACACATATATACATACAGAGTACACATATATACATGCACACGTGTATACACACAGACATACATACATATTACATGAGTAAATTCATTGTGTTACATATTAGGGTTTAGGGTTTAGGTTTAGGGTTTAGGGTTTGCTCCCAACAAGCTTAATATAAATATTACACATGTAAATTCAATGTGTTACATACACACACAGATTGAGTACATATATCATACATGCGTTGAACATGATGTTTTCAATAAAGAAGCAACTATTTCTTCAGTTTGGTTTAGGGTTGTGCATGTGTGTGCATATGTGTTTTTGTAAGTTCTTGTAATGCGTGTGTAAATTTATGATTGTGTTTATATATGTGTGCAAAACAAACATCGAATAATTAAGAAAATAATATTAATAAACACACTATGAACATATTTTAAATTATACATAATAATATATGATTTTATCTAATATATAGCCATATATAGTTTTAATAATATATATTAATTTAATATTGATAAAAAGGTTTAACATTGAAATATTCTTGAAATAATAAGAAATTAATTGAGAAAATCCCATTAATATATACAAATGTAAATTAAGTACTCAAATAATTAACTAAATTAATTATCATAATCATGTTTAATATTGGAATATTCTTGGAATAATAAGAAAATAATAAAGAATATCCCATTAATATAAAGAAGATTAATTACTCAAGTAATTAAGGAAATGATATTAATATATATATTAAAACTATATATGACTATATATTAGATAAAATGATGTATTATTATGTATAATTTAAAATATTCATAGTGTGTATTAATTTAATATTGATAATAAGGTTTAACACATGAATATTCTTGAAATAATAACAAATTAATTGAGAAAATCCCATTAATATATACAAATGTAGAATAATTACTGCAATAATTAAGAACAAGACTAATTTAATTATGATAATCAGGTTTAATATTAGAATATTCTTCAAATATTAATAAAATATTAAAGAATATCCCATTGATACTAGGAAATGAAAACTAAATACTCGAGTAATTAAGAAAATAATAATAATAAACAGACTATGAATATATTTTAAATGATACATAATAATATATCAATTTATTTATTGTATAAGTATATATTTATATATATATATAATATAAATATACTTGAATACTAAGAATGTAGAATATAGTCTAAAATTTCGTAATATTAAACAGCTTGAATCACTTGAATAACATTAAATGCAATTTTAAAATACTCATTGGAACTGGAGAGTATATATGTCAGAGTGTCGGATATTTGTGTCAACTCATCTTAAATTTTATTTTCTGTTCTTTTTAAAAAATTTGAATTTCTGACATATGTATTGTCGGTCTGACATGTAAATTTGAAAATGCATTTAATTTCCCACTCAAATTCAGATCTGGTTCTTTCTCCGGCAAGGGTTTCTTCATTTCTGTATTTTTCACTCTTTAGATCTTCTTTTTTCTTCATAGTGATCATCTCAGGAGCGAGATTAAATTGGGTGCTATTCTTTATAGGAAAGCACGGCGCCTTCAGTGCTGTTTACAAGTAAGTATTATAAACAAATTTAAAAATACTTATAAAGATTCACTCTCTTACATTCTCTCTTAAAATTACAATTTAGGGGTTTAGGAATGCATTAGGATTATAATATATTCCGTTAGGGATTTATCCCGTTTAAATATCCTTTTAACTTAATATTCTAGGTTAACCGGGCGGCGGGATTAATCCGGCCATTTCTTTTTCGCCTCTTCGAAGAGGTGGCGGGATTAATCCCGCCACCATCTCTCGGGCAATGCTTCTCCGCCACTGAAAAAGAGTGGCGGGATTAATCCCGTCGATAACCTTCTCAACTGATGAAGAGTTACCAGAATTTATTAGAAAGAGTTGTCGGCGGGATTAATCCCGCCAACCATTTTAGGAGGCAGGGAAGGGGTGGCGGGATTAATCTCGCCACCACTTCCCTGTTTTAAGATTTGGGGACAGGATTTATCCCGAGATCTCTTTGAAATCATAGTTTTGGAGAGAGTTATGTGCGGGTTTAATCCCGCCACCCATTCCCCGTCGTAAGAATTGTGGGCGGGATTAATCCCGCCGACTCCTCCGAAGGGGAAGAGGCGGCGGGATTAATCCCGCCGACCTTCCTCGTCGGAGAGTCGGCGGGATTAATCCCGCCGGACTCCCCCGAGGAGGAAGAGGCGGCGGGATTAATCCCGCCGGCTCTTCCTTGTCGGAGGGAGTCCAAGGCGGGATTAATCCCGCCGACTCTCTCCGAAGGGGTTGAGTCGGCGGCGGGATTAATCCCGCCGACCGTTCCTCGTCGGAGGGATTCGTGGGCGGGATTAATCCCGCCCATCAGTTGTATTAATCAAACATGAGATATTATCTCTAAACATAATTATGTATTATTGCATATGCATATTATTAAGTAACCGTAATTCAGATTTCTTAGAAATATTGCATAAACAGATATCATAAATAATACAATTATTTATGTGCAGGACAATATGTTTAATACTGGAGATAAAGTATGTCTTCTTCGGAACAACGAGATAGTTGGCACTGGAACTGTGGAAGTTCGAGATAATAATGCATCATGTCACAATATTGCCCAAGGATCTTGTGTGTACGTATGGGTGAACACCATTTACAAGCATGTTGAGGTTCTGGGAATGGAATTTGAGGAGGGTTCTCCTGTATTGTGGAATTTGGATGAAGTCAAGGCTGACACAGAATATGCAGAGTCACAAACAAATAGTAGCACGAGTTTACCAGATGATGGCTTGCCTGCTGATGGATGAGGTGATTCTCTTTCTTCGTGAGATTGAAGTCGGAAGAGGCATCATCACAGCTATAAATCCAATGGAAGCAGTGTCAGAAGAGAAACTAGGGTCCGACTTCGTGGGTGTAGTTGTGACAGAGGTTTCACCTAATGGCACATTGTATCCTGGATCCCTCGTGAGGTGGCGAACATCTGAATTAAGACGGCAAGATGGTTCAACATATTCTGGGTTGGATTTCAATAATAACAACCCGGAAGAACAACTCATATTTGAAGAGGTTCCTTGCATTGGTCCTATTGTAAGAAAAAGGCGATTCATGGGTTGTAGATCTTCCCCTGCAAGTTTCAGCAAGAGGGTAAAGATGGATCCTACATCTTCCGAAAGTGTTACGAGCATTTCCACGATTGACTGTTGCAAGAAGAAGTGTTGTCAGATGGCAGACCGGAATGAAATTACCCAATGTAGACATGTCTTTCGTATGCTCACCCAAAAGCAAAGGCATGAGTTTGTATATGCTGCACTAACTGGGTGTATTGATGGAATGGCCTCGGACACAGGTTATCAGAGTACATCCATGGTATTTAATAAGGTGGCCATCTGCTTCAAAGCTTGGTACAGTATATACGGGATCCCAAAGACCACGTTCTACCGTCGGAGGGATGAGTGGCTAGATGGAGCGCGAACCTCAGTTCATGGGAACACTCGCTTGGTCAAAACCCGCTCTCACATCATGGCAGCCATAGAGATACTCAAGGCTTTTGTGGAAGCAAATGCAGACAGGATGCCTCACAAATGCCGAACCACAAATGCAGGGGTCAGGGAAAATCTCAAGGTTTTACCTTCAATCTACACTCAATTGAAACTGTGTGAACATGTGAACAAGTGCCTCAGTTTGATGGGGCTCCAAGCAATCTGCACTGGTACCTTCAACAACATATGGAATACTCATTTTAAGGATGTGGAGATTGCAAAACACTCTAGCTTTTCTAAGTGTGACACTTGTACATCATTGAAGGCTGCAGAGGCTTGTGCAAAAACCTTGGTGGAGATCACTACCATTCAAAGGAAGATGGAGGCCCACATGATTGCACAACAAACTTGCCGGTCTCAGTACTATGCACACCGCATGCTTTCTGTGTCACGCCCATCAGAGTACCTGTGCTTGATCCATGACAAGATGGATCATTCAAAGACCAGCATTCCAAAGCTCTTTGCAACACCAAAGTGCCTTGGAAATGTCATGAAACTTCCGATTTCATTGACAGGTGTGCTAACACATGGACACGGTTGTGAGTCATATGGACACTTTTCACTTCCACATTGGTCTAGCGACTCCAATTTCACTATTGGGTCGTTAGCCATGTGTTTCAGAAACCTTGAAGCCCACTCACAGACAAGTCCTATCAGTGATCTCAAAGTGAAGAAACAACACCTTCAACCTTTACATAATGCTCTCATGAACACATCTGCACTTGAGGCTACTTGGGAATATGAGAGGCATTGTCAGCAACCTGCACAAAAAACAGATGGCCCTGTTGAGAGTTCAGGTTCAGTGGAGGGATCTAGCTCAAATAGTGTACATGTGTCCTCAACATCAAATAAGCTTCCTCGTCATTTGCTTTTACAGATGGATAATTGTGCAGGCGAGAACAAAAATAGGTAAATCATTTTACTTAAGGGTTTCTCAAGCTCATACTTACTTTTATTTTCTAGATATGTGCTAGCATACTTGTCAATGCTTGTTGCCAAAGGTGTGTTTGAAACAATCACGCTCAGTTTCCTTATGGTTGGTCACACTCATGAAGATATTGATGCGTTCTTCAGCAAGGTCTCCAACTCTACAAAAAGGACAAGTGCACTTACCTTACCGCATATGATGAATCTTTTTGAAAATTGCATCTCCAAAAAAAGTTGTGCTTTGCTTGTGACTGAGGTGCCAGACTTCAAAAAATTTCTCAAGGAGTATATAAAAGAAGGGAGTGATTCTTTAGTTGGTCACCTTGTGCCGCTACAATTCTTTTTCTCCATACGAGATGGTATACCTATTATGCAGTACAAGTTACGGCCATCAGAGCAGGAGTGGTTACCGAAAGAGGGCTTAATGCTCTTCAAAAGTGGAGAGGATGGAAAGCCACTTCTCCCAGAAGGACAACCAGACCCTATTCCATTGAGTGCCCAGCTCAAGGAACAAGAGGTTATTATTGATGGCATCAAAAAATATGTGGCATGGGTTCAAAAATCGATGCCAAAGAATTCTGATAAGGCAACTGGTTACTCAGAACTATATAAGCATGTGGTCAACTATTGGGAGACTGTTGTTCGAGAGTTGGAAGGGCCTACTGTCACAAGTACAGAATTGCAACACCCTTTCTGGCCTAAAACAAGGTGGCGAGAGGAGATTGAAATGACATCACTGAGCATAGACGACATAGAAGCCAGTAGTGATGTGGAAGTGCAAACCCCACACTTTGTTGGACAAAGGAACCAAAAACCTAAAGCATACTTTGATTGCTGCAAGGATCTTCAAAAACTAATGATGGTTCTCATTACTCCAGATGCGTCATATAATCAGCCTATTTGGATGGGTCAAATTATCGACACACCTGAAGTAATCACAAAAAATAGTATTGTTAAGGTTGCATGGTTCAAACCACAAAAAAGGCGACACGAGAAGGAGAGCGAAAGATATAATGGATGCCTAGAGAAAACATGGTCTCCCAATCAAAAAGACCCAGCATGTTTTATAAATGTTAAATCCATTCGATATGGGTGGATGTCAAGAAGCGTTGATAAAGTCACGATTAACAAAACTGCAAGGGAATGTATGTTTTCTGAAGCTTAAAGCAATTACAAAATTATAAAATATCATATATTTAATATTCATAATTATTATAAACTCTTTAATAATAGTACCAAATTGTATACTTAACTATATAAATTTAAAAAATGATATGGAAGATTGACTATATTATTATAGGATTTTATATATATATTATTACTACTACAAATTTTTAATTAATAATGTTATATTTAAATATTAATATTTTAATAACAACATCAATATTTATATAATGTACCTCTTATGCTCTTCCTTAATTGTTATATTAGGCAATATATTATATAATTTAATACATTCTACTTTTATAATGTTATTAATTTTTGTTCAATGAATGCTATAATTTATTAAAGGGTAGAATACAAAATAGAATATTCTAAAGAATATTCTCTTTTCAAACATATATTCTAAAGAATATTCCTTTAATATTAGAAAATGCTAATTAAATAGCTAAAATTGCTAATTATTAGGAAATGGGACTATAGCCATGCCCATTTTAGTTACAACTTGCATATAACATGTGCACACGCATTAGAAGCACTTACAGAGACACATATGCACACATGCACATTGCCCTAAAACCAAACTTGAAAATTATATGTTGCTTCTTTATTGAAAAACATCATGTTCAACGCATGTATGATCTATATTACTCAATGTTGTGTATGTAACACATTGACATTTACACATTAATATATATGTATGTCTGTGTGTATACACTGTGTGTATATATGTGTACTAATATAATATATGCAATGTGTACGATTTTCATTTGTTAACACTCTATCTCTTCTTCTCATACATACACAGTGTCACCATGCATAATCCCTTCTCTCATACATACACACCATGCATATCATGATCCATAATATGTAGCCTATCTCTTCTCTCATACTACACACCATGCATGATCATGATCCATAATATGTAGCCTGTCTCTCTCTCATACATACACACCATGCATGATCCATAATATGTACTGATGTTACACTATTATGTAATATGTATAATGTATATCTGTGTATAACACTCACTCCTCTCATACATAAACACCATGCATGATCCATCCTAACCTAAACCCTAAACCCTACATTGAATTTACAATGTAATATGTATGTATGTTTATGTGTATAACGTGTGTATGTATATGTGTGTACTAATATATCCAATGTGTATGAATTTAATTTGTTAACACTCTCACTCTTCTCTCATACATACACACCATGCATGATCCATGTAATATGTATTGTCTCTCTTCTCTCAAACATACAACCATGCATGATTTCATAATATGTATTGTCACTCTTCTCTCATATACACACCATACATGATCCTGTAATTATGTGTGTTATATATGTATCGCATGTGAACTTTAACACTCTCATGGACACAGTTTTGACCCTATAACGAATCAAAGAATATTCCCCAGAAAGGTATAAGCTAGAATATTCCTAGGAGCTATACCTAGATCTAAGGAAGAATTAAGGGCACACTATTATTGGAAGCCTTTCTTGGAGAGCAGCGTGTGGAGACTAGAGACAGCTCGGGGGAGGTCGGGTGGTATTGTGAGGGTCTCTAGATTGTACGTAGAGGTGCCTAACAATTTGGTATCGGAGCGAGGTTCGAGATGAGTGACCGAGGGAAGGAGAAGACAACACCAATGAGGAGTGGACGAACCAGGAAATCGTGCTCGAATTATACGCTATGGCGAAGGATTCCAAGCAATTTCAAGAGTACGTGACTGGTTCCTTGGAGGTGATTCGTGAGCGGTTGGATACTATTGAAGATCAACTTGCTCAAGGAACCATGACTGGTAAGAGCAGGGTGCTAGATCGTCTTCGCGTTCCACCTTTTACCGGTAAAGAATCTGCGGATGAGGCTATGAGTTGGCTTGAGATAGCAGCGAACTTGCTCACTGCACAGGGAGTAACTACCGAGCAGGCTATGATAGCTGTATCAGTAGCCTTGAAGGATAAAGCTGCGAGGTGGTGGACACGCATTCGAAATCAGCGCCAGTTAGCTCACCAGGAGATGATTGCAACTTGGGAGGAGTTCTCTGAGCTATTTAAGAAGGAGTATGCTCCTCGGTTCGATGTGTCTCATGCAAGGCGTGAATTGCGACATTTAGAGCAAGGGAAGATGACCTTGGACGATTACATTGAGAAATTGAGTCAATTACTTTGCCGTGTACCTGACGTGTCTGTCAACCAGCAGAAGGATTATTTTGTAGATGGGCTGCGAAGTGCTAACTTGCGTAGACATCTTAACTCGGTAATTCAGTCCAAGACTTTAGAGGAGCTGTTCGAATATGCTCGCTTGCTAAATGAGGAGGATAAGGTGTTTAAGGAGAATGACGACATGGCAAGAAGCGTGGTAGGAGCACCTCTCCAAGTCCTCGTGAGCACCAGGAGTATAGAGGGAATAGCCATCGTGCTAGGCCGAAGTCCAAGCTGGTAGCTTCTAGTTCTTATCGCACCGACAACCGGCCTAAGAAGATTGTCAAGGTGTTTGATAGTGAACGTTGCCACCTGTGTGGAGAGGTGGGACACTGGAAGGCCAATTGTCCCAGGAGGAACAAGCCCAAGGGCAAGGGGTTCAATGGTGACAAGGACAAGGAGACACCTAAGAAGCTTCAGGAGATGGAGCGTGGAGAGGAACACAAGGGAGATAGTTCTAAACCACGAGGTAAATTTTTGTCTGTTCTTGCTCGACAGGTAAACTGCATGGCACGGGAGGAGCCACACACACGTGCTATTGTGGTGGAGGGACGACTTGGTGAACGTCCAGTGCGAATCCTCTTGGATAGCGGAAGTAGCGATAACTTTGTATCAGCAAAGTTAGTGCAGGAGTGCAGCTTGCCCATGAAGACTGTGCCTCAATACGAGATTGAGGGCTCAGCTACTGTCACACAGAGCTGGAATGCTTGTGTGGAGGAGTTACAGCTGACGGTTGGCAAAACTCAGCTGGTGGAGACTTTCTTCCTTGCGGAGCTAGCGCGTGTGGACCTCATCCTTGGGATGAGCTGGCTGGAGCGTGTGGATCCTGAGATCAAGTGGAGCATCAAGCGAGTGAAGCTTGAGTACAGTGGAGTGAAAGACACTTGGTTTGGAACAAGGCTTGAGTCTCCAAACAAGTATCTTTCTACTATGTCTTTGAAGAAATATCTCCGTAATAAAGAAGATCAAGTCTTTCTGATGTATATACGTGAGTTAGATTCTTCTAATGTCACATTGGGCGAGGCTGCTGTGCAAGTTGTCCTTGAGGAATTTGCTGATGTCTTCCCTCCTGAGCTACCTCATGGCTTACCACCTGCAAGAGGTGTGGAGCATGAGATTGTGTTGGAACAGGGTACGAAAGCATTTACCGTAAGCCGTTCCGACTGAGCCATGCTGAGGAGCAAGAGGTTAAGAGACAAGTGATGGAGCTATTGGAATATGGCTTCATACAACCGAGCAAGTCTCCATTTGGTGCACCAGTATTGCTTGTCAGGAAGAAGGATGGCACCATGAGGATGTGCATAGACTACAGAGCTCTCAACAAGCAAACAGTGAAGGACAGGATGCCCATGCCACGTGTGGATACTATCATGGATCATCTCGGTGGAGCCAGAGTGTTCACCAAGATAGACTTGCGTAGCGGGTATCATCAGATTGCTGTGAAGGAGGCAGATATCTACAAGACTGCTTTCAACACTAGCTTCGGGCATTTTGAGTTCACTGTTATGCCATTTGGCTTAACAAATGCCCCAGCCACATTCACTCGGTTGATGACTGAGGTGTTTGGTGACTACTTGCATGACTTTGTGGAGATCTTCCTCGACGATATTCTTATTTACAGTAAGAATATGAAGGAGCATGTGGAGCATTTGCGGAGAGTTCTTCAATTGCTGAGGAAGAACAAGCTCTATGCAAAGAAGAGCAAATGTGCATTTGCTCAGTGCGAAGTGGAGTATTTGGGTCACATTGTGACGCCAAGTTACGGAGTTTCTTGGGCATGGCTGGTTATTACCGGCGGTATGTCAAGGATTATGCCAAGAAAGCTTCTTCGTTAACTAGGTTGCTAAGGAAGGACGTTCCCTTTGCATGGAGTGCTTCAGAGGAGAGCAGTTTCCAAGCTTTGAAACAAGCTTTGGTACGTGCACCAGTTTTATGTATTGCAGATCCCTCTAAGCCTTATGAGGTATCGTGTGATGCAAGTGGAGTGGCCATTGGAGCTGTACTTATGCAAGAGGGAAGGCCTATTGCTTATGAGAGTCGTACTTTGAATCCTGCAGAGCAACGGTACTCAACGTATGAGCAAGAGCTACTGGCTATTGTTAATGCATTACGAGTTTGGAGGCACTATCTTTATGGTGCAAGTTTCAAGGTGTTTACAGATCAAGCCTTTGGTGTATCTGTTCACACAGAAAGAGTTAAACTCTCAGCAAGCTCGCTGGATGGTTAAGCTCATGGAGTTTGGCGAATTTCCTATTGAGCATCGCGCAGGAAAGACTAACGTGGTGGCAGATGCTTTGTCACGCGTTAGGAGAGCCACATAGTGGGAGAATTCCAAACACGCTTATGTAATGCATTAACAAGGACGGTCAGTGAGTTTAGCCAAGTAGTTCAACATGCTCAAGCACAAGACGAGGTGCAGGAGCTCAAAGGACAGCTAGAGCCACCATTCTCATTTCAGGATGGGGTTTTGTACTACAATGGCCGTGTGTACCTTCCTCGTGTGGACCATTTGATCAACCAGGTACTATATTTTCATCATGATCGCCCGGAGGCTGGTCATTTTGGGGGGAGGAAAACGTATGAGTTGATCAAGAGGAGGTTCTACTGGAGGAATATGAAAGCTGATATCATAGAGTACTGCAGGACTTGTGACAAGTGTCAGCAAGTAAAGGTGCCCAGGGAGAAACCAGGTGGGCTATTAGTACCATTGCCTATTCCAGACAGGCGATGGGGCAGTATCTCTATGGACTTTGTCACCCATTTGCCAAGGACACAGGCAGAATGAACAGGTGTGGGTCATTGTGGACTGGTTGACAAAGTTTGTCAAGTTAGTTCCCTTGGGGAGGAATGTGAATGCATCCGAGCTAGCTACGATGTATTTACAACATGTATTTCCTATCCACGGATTTCCAGATGATATTGTAAGTGATAGGGACTCCAAGTTCACTTCTAGCTTTTGGAGAGCTTTTCTAAGTGCATAGAAGTGAAGCTTAAGCTGTGTAGCGGAGATCATCCCGAAACAGATGGGCAAACAGAGAGGGTGAACCAAGTTCTGGAAGATATGCTAAGGTGCACTATTAACCAGAAGGAAGGTCAGTGGGATAAGTATATTCCATTACTCGAGTTTGCTTATAATAATAGCCAGCACAGTGGCATTGGAATGAGTCCATACTATGCTATGTTTGGACGACATCCCAAGACAGCTTTTGAGCTCGGTTTAGCAAGTAAGAAGGCTCAAGGCAACATGGATGAGGAAGCTAAAGATCTGAGTGTTGAACTTGAAAACATTCAGAGTTTGTGCAAGAAAACTTACAAGTAGCTCAGAGCCGAGCTATCAAGTTTGCTAATGAGCACAGAAGCTTCCGAGAGTTCCAGGTGGGGATTATGTATATCTCTGAGTGGTATTTGCCACACATGTAAGGCGGAACACAGTTGTGGCCTTACGGAAGGGATGCAATGATAAGTTGTCTCCCAGGTACTCAGGTCCTTATGAGATTCTGGAGCGTATCGGTAAGGTGGCATATCGACTACGGCTGCCAGAAGGAGTGAGGGTGCACCCAGTGTTTCACGTTAGCCAGTTAAAGAGAGATTCTTTGTGGATGTACGAGGCTAATGATACAGGACCAATTGAGTAAGTTATATTGCCCTTGAGGACAAGGACTTGCTAATGGGGGAGGATTGTTATGACCCATATAACGAATCAAAGAATATTCCCCAGAAAGGTATAAGCTAGAATATTCCTAGGGAGCTATACCTAGATCTAAGGAAGAATTAAGGGCACACTATTATTGGAAGCCTTTCTTGGAGAGCAGCGTGTGGAGACTAGAGACAGCTCGGGGGAGGTCGGGTGGTATTGTGAGGGTCTCTAGATTGTACGTAGAGGTGCCTAACAACACACACGTGTTAAACCCTTGCATGTATTTATTCTTGGGGTGTATGTGATACACCCACGCACATGCACACGCTGATAATATAATGAAAGAATATTCGTTTAGGGCGAATCTATAGTTTATTTTTTAGGGTTTAAGTATATTTTTAAAAGGAATATTCGATTAGGGTTAATATATATTCTATTCCTTTTAGGGTTTAAGTATATTCCTAGGGTTTGTAAGGCGGCGGCGGCGGCATGGAAATCTCCTTCTCTCTCTCACACAGGTGAGATCTCTCTCTCTCACACGCACACTCCTCTGAGTTTATTTATTTATTTTTATTCACATATATATTTATATGTGTGTGTATCTTAATAATATAATTTAGATCTCTATCTCTCTCACACACACGCACACTCGTATACATATATACACACAGATATTATATATCTCCTTCTCTCTCTCTTTCTCTATAGATCTCTATCTCTTGCACACACACGCACACTCGTATACATATACACACACAGATATATATATATATATATATATATATATATATATATATATCCTTCTCTCTCTCTCTTCTCTATAGATTTCTATCTCTCGCACACACACACACTCGTATACATATACACACACAGATATATATATATATATATATATATATTATATATATATATCTCCTCTCTCTCTCTTCTCTATAGATCTCTATCTCTCGCACACACACGCACTCGTATACATATATACACACAGATATATATATATATATATATATATATATATATATCTCCTTCTCTCTCTCTCTTCTCTATAGATCTCTATCTCTCGCACACACGCACACTCGTATACATATACACACACAGATATATATATACATATACACACACACACAGATATATATATATATATATATATATATATATTCTATTTATTTATCTATATATATGTGTGTGTGTGTGTATCTGTATAATTTTATTGATTTGTTAATTGTATCCTCGCACACACACGCACACTCCTGTATATATATATGTGTGTGTGTGTGTTTGTTTATCTGTATGATTTTATTTGTTTCACACACGCATACACACGATATACATATACACATATATATATATATATATATATACCTATGTATACATACATACATTATGTGTACCAGTATCTGTATAATTTTTTTATTTATTTATCTATCTCTCGCACACACACGCATATATACATATACATATACATATATATGTGTGTGTGTGTATCTGTATAATTTTATCTGATTTGACTATCTCTGGCACACACACGCACTCTCCTACACACACATATACATATTATATCTGTGTGTGTGTGTGTGTGTGTGTAGCGGCGGGATTAATCCCGCCGCTCATTTGTTACCCCTCATGAGCGGTGGGATTAATCCCTCTGCCTACGCATACCCTGCGCGAAATCGGGCGGGATTTATCCCGCCGCCATTGGTCTGCTTGAAGGGCCTTGGCGGCGGAATTAATCCCGCTGAATTCCGCACATGGCATTGGCGTCCGGCGGGATTAATCCCGCCGACTAAGGCCCGAGTGAAGGGCCTGGGCAGCAGGATTAATCCCGCCGCCTATGCATGCCCTGCGCGGAATCGGCCGGGATTTATCCCGCCGCCATTGGCCTGCCTGAAGGGCCTAGGCGGCGAGATTAATCCCGCCATATTCCGCACATGGCATTGGTGTCCGGCGGGATTAATCCGCGCCCTGCGCGGAATCCGGCGGGATTAATCCCGCCGCCCTGGCCCTTCACTCGGGCCCTAGGCAGCGGGATTAATCCCGCCCGATTCCGCGCAGGGCATTGGCGTCCAACGGGATTAATCCCGCCGCCTAGGGCCCAAGTGAAGGGCCAGGGCGGCGGGATTAATCCCGCTGCCCTGCACGAAATCGGGCGGGATTAATCCCGCCGCCAAAGGCCTGCCTAAAGGGCCTAGGCGGCGGGATTAATCCCGCCCGATTTCGAGCAGGGAATTGGCGTCCGGCGGGATTAATCCCGCCGCATAGGGACCGAGTAAAAGTCCTGAGTGGCGGGATTAATCCCGCCGAGCCTTCAATGCCTGTTGGAGGAATGAATCCGCCACCCTTCCTTTTTTTCTCCATTGGTGAGTCGGACCAATCCAAAACGTTTCTGTTTGAGACGTAGAAGGTTTACAACATACCAATGGAGAGAACGGGGAAGGGTGGGGAAATTCATTTAACCATCCCTTACATGGTGGGCGAGATTAATCCCGCCTCCTTTCTGGAGTCACTGAAGGGGTGTGCCAAATAAATCCTGCCCAGTTCTCTCTGAGACCGAGAAGGGTGGTAAGATTAATTCCGCACTCCCGTTCAAGGCCTCCAGAAAGGTGGCGAGATTAATCCCGCCCACTCTTTCAGGAGGCATTGAAGGGGTGGCGAGATTAATCCTGCCGCACCTTCCATGTGAATATATATGTGTATTAATATATAAGTTGCATATTTCATTTTATTTACTTTTATCATCTTATCATAATATTTCGAGTAAAAGCTAGGAAACTATGTAAAACTATCCAGAGCTCACATTTGTGGTGGTTCTAAAACGAAATGTTATCTTTCCTTTGAACTAGCACAAAGGTGAGCTTTGGACAGTTAATTCCGTCTACTTCTCTCTGTGTATTATTTTTGTATATTCGGGTTTATACAAGTGTGTGTGCGTTTTTATATAATTTGTATTCATAGTGTATTATTTTGCAGAAGGACGATTTAATTAAACAAGGAGATCGAGTCATTAGTATGGAGTCGTCGTCAAATTCTGGGTAAGAATTAAAATAAACTCTGTTATACTCGGATATGTGCTTGAACTAATCATTTTTGTATTCAGATGTGGAATTGAGGTGACATTAAAGATGAGAGCAGGAGAAGAGATGGGCAGGGGGATTCTGGAATCAACTTGGCCATATTTCAAACTAAACGGGAAGCGCATTGGAACAACCATGGTTGCTGTCAAACTAACCTCTGTCACATTGCATGGACAAGCAAAACAATGGAAAGTGGGTGTGCTAGTCAAGCATCCAAAAGCATGCTGTGAACCCAGATTGAACGATGCTCGACACATATGCCTCGTTCCATCCAATGTCACGTTCTCGGATCTAGAGGTCGCCAGTTACAACATTAATTTTGGGTGGTTTTGTCGACTTGTGGATAATGACGTTCACGTGTTCACTAATGATGTTGACCGTGGAGTTCTTCTTCAACTCAACGAAAGCCCATCTATGGAGAGGGGATCCATCTGGATGTCTACTTCGAAGATCTTCAACTCATCGAGTAGATGTATTGTCAGGAGATATTGCTTCACAATACAGAAAATCCACAAGTGGAGCAATCGTCCCTCTTCACATTGAAGAAGAACATAACGACATCATAAAGGAGATTGAGAGGGTGCTTCGTCTCAGGTTCCTTACAGATCACGATCAATTTGCTTAGCAAATTTCGGGAGCTAGAAGAGTGTGCCGAGAACCTTAGAACAGCATCAATCGGGATCACACATGTTGATTCGGATTGTAGAAGAAAATCATTAGTCGTT
This sequence comes from Selaginella tamariscina, assembly GCA_003024785.1. Classification (NCBI taxonomy): domain Eukaryota; kingdom Viridiplantae; phylum Streptophyta; class Lycopodiopsida; order Selaginellales; family Selaginellaceae; genus Selaginella; species Selaginella tamariscina. Next base: position 20,713 of record PUQB01001170.1, on the reverse strand, counting down.
TTGTCAGTTGCACCTGTGGCGTCCCATGCTGCAATTAGCCACAAGGAAATGATGTTGGATGATAGGATTTACCAGTGTAGGGTTAAGTATTGCAGCGTCAACCCAAACTTCAATTACAGGCCACTGAATCAGGAACGTGTAGCTGAGCTCATGGAGAAGATGAAGGACGACAATTCTTACACCGTTCCACATAATGTTGTTTTGTGCGCATACTACGAGAGAAACAAAGGCGCTGACAAAGTGTGGATCACAACACCGGAACAAATGAGGAAGGTTCAGACGGAGAATAGAAAATCTGTTAAGTACTACATCATTAGTGGCCAGCACACAATAACGGCAGCCCAACGACTTCTCGACGAACACAAGAAAGGAACGATGGCAACAAAACTTTCCAAGCATACCCGTGAGAAGCTGACGAAAAGATCGGCGTTTTTAATGAAGCCGAATCTCACAATCGAGCAGTACCATAAGTTATCGGCGGAATGGGACGCTGCAGACACCAACCACTATAACAGCAAAATATGGGAGAAGTTCAAACGAGAGAAATTGAGACAAAGTTAAAGTTATCCTTAGTTTACAGCCACTGGCAGATCTAAAAGAATTAAAAAGGTTTTTGTTAAAGATAGGTTATCGTAGATAGTTTATAAAGAACTATGCAAGAATAGCTAAACCTTTAATTGATCTTGTGAAGGTGGATATTCGATATCAATGAACTTCTGAATGTCAATTAACATTTGATAGGCAAATGAAATCCCTTATTAAAGCACCTATATTAGTAAGTCCCAAATAGAATATAGCTTTTCATGTGTAGGGTGATGCTTTAGATAAGGCAATAGGGGTTGTCCTTACATAAACGATGATGAGAAAGATTGTCTTATCTACCATGTAAGTCGCAAATTATTTTTTACAAAGGTAAACTATACTATTACCAAAAAGAATGTCATTCAATAATAAGGTTAAAATATTTGTAAATCATAAAATTTATTCACCTTTTAAATAAACTAGTAATGACAAGAAGATTAGCCAAATGGTTTTTTCATGTTACAAGAATACAACTTTTAAATAATACATAAACCATATAGGCAACATGAACATGTTGACCACCTGAGTTACATTAAAACATGAAAACCTCCAATTTAGAATATGGATGACTTTCCTAATGCACACTTATAGGTTCCACTTACATAGATGGACAACATTAAAGCATTATGTCAACATGAATAGTTCAACCTTCCTTATAAGACAAGAGATGAGAAAAAGGTTTTTATAATGAGGACATGATGATTCTCATTGGTGCGAGAAAAGCTTTATAAGATGAGTGTTGATGGAGTATTAAAACAATGTATGAAACTGTCTGAGGTTTCAGATGTCATGAAAGATGCCCATTCAGGTCCTAGCAAGAGAACATTTTGTGGAAGAGATAGAATAAGACATTACAGGCTGGCTTGTGGTGCCAATTTTATAGAGATACATGTGAGTTTTGTAGCTAAGTGCCAACGTGCACAGACATATATCCTTTGAGTACAAAAGAAAATCAATATATATTAGTAATGAAAGATTATATAATTAAATGGGTGGAAGTAAAACTCAAAAGGGGTGATGGACATAGCATGACACGTACAATTTATAAAATTTGATAAAATTCCTAAGGAAATAGTTAGTGACAGAGGAAAACATTTGTCAATGAGATAATTTGAATGCTTATTGTCATAAAGCATAAGAAATTCACACCTTAATGGGTAGACTGAATTCACAAATAAGGTTATAAAGAATATCTTTAAAATAGTGGTTAAGAAAAACAAGGATTAGGATGAAAGACTTTCTAAGGTTTTGTGGGCTTATAGAATAGCCCTTTTAAGCTTGCTTATGGTGTAGAAGCATAACTCTTATTGAGTGGATATTACCATTTTTTAAGGATAGCTATAAAGTATGAGTTAGATGAGAATGAATTTTTAGAATTGAACAAAGTAGAACATATTTTAGAGCTTATCAAGGTGCAAAAGGAATTGGATAAGTGCACAAAGAACTCAACAAGAAAGGAGGACTATGTAGAGTATCAAGAAGGTGATGAAGAAGTCAAGACACCAGCAGCAAGGTTGTAATGAGGACACAGCAACATGCAAAGTGGGGAATGGTATTGAGGTCAGAAAGAGCATGTAGGAAATGCATTCATAAAATAGATAGTGTATCGTGGAGGAATAAGAGGTAGGTAGTCCACATGAAAACTACAGAGTAGAAAATCTTTAGTAGTATGAAAACTTTTAGGAGAGAAAGTCCTTAATGGAGGGGATAGGATATACACGATTATGACAATTGGACAAATGTGGCAAAGGGAGAATGGAATTGAAGAGACATAATGGGCCGTAGGTCTCTATACACAAGGAATCTCCAAGCTTGCTTCTCATGTATTCATCTTCGTAATGCAAGGCATGTTATATGAAATTCTTTTATATATGTGTGTAAGTTATCCAATGAGTGATATAACATAGCATGTGACCAAAGTAAATACGTGCCCTTGACTTAACTTAAGGACTAGTCAGAGTTTTATTGCTGGAAGTTAAGTATATAAGTGAAGGAGTGATAATATACAGTTGAGAAGGTTATCTTGACACTATTCCAAGAAAAATCCTATGAAACAGTATTGTTGAGTTCAAATCCTTGATTTGGATAAAGTACAACATTAAACCTTAGTTAGTTGTAATTGCACTTTATGTTTAAGTTAATTCGTTTATAAATGTGTTTCATGTGGGTTATGAGAAGAAGATGAGATGATAATTGATTTAATACTACATTTTTATCGGTGTAGTTTTGGGTAGATGGCATGATCTACCAAAATGGAAGTGTTTGAAGCATACATTTACATTTCTAATTTATTGAGTATATGAAGACTTGCATGGTGAAGGCATTTGGCACACACTTGTGAATTTCATATGAGAGGCACTGCCAGCATCCTGCACAAATAAAGATGGTCTTGACCATTGTTCAGTTTAGAAGAGGGGTCTACATATGTGGCTTTGTTGACCTCTTTAGATCTTGGTGGAATTTATCATGACCAATCCTTCTAAACATGAAATAGGGTGATTCATTAGTTAACAAGAGCATGAATTTGAGGGTCTCCACTTTGTTCATAAATTAAAAACATCTTAGTTTTATAAGTTATGTTGAAAATGTCCATAACGTGGGAACATTTGAATATATGAAGTTTTTGGTGCATGTACCTCCTTAGAGAGTTGATATCCAATGAGATACAAAAGTTAGTGTTAGTTTTTAATATTCACTTCATTTTGAAGTTGAATACAATTGTTCAAAGTTGTGATATGACTTTGCATCATGGTTACGAATGTGGGCACTTAAAAAATATATAAAGTATATATCTTCAATCCTTTAGAATATCAAAGTAACTTGACTCAAGATTTAATGGTATTCATTAGGTTTGTTGTCGATTTTATCTTAAGGATCCTTGAGTTTGGGTCAATATCTATAAAAGTACGGTGATGAGTTATTAAATTAACTTAAGAAGATGATCTCTCTTTTTAATAATCGTGATCCAAAGTTCTTAACATATGCTTTGATATCCTTCTAAAACATGAGGCTTTATATCACCTCATTTGTTGAGAATTTATATTATATACTTTAAAAGTATTTGTGACTATCTCTTCAAAGTTACTTATGAATGACTTGGGAAGTATAAATAAATATATGGAATATTAATACATGAGCACTTAATATTACAATTTAATTATGATCACATAAAAGGGTTAGGTTTAAGGTTTAAAGACTCAAACGAATCTGTGTCCAATACTTTGGTAAAGCAATACCTTAATATTATACTTGAAATTTGTTTTGAAGTGAGTTAAGAAATGAAAAAGAATTTCTCAATACATTGCTTTGAGAAGTAATGTGGTACTTTATAAAATTACTAGGTGTCCAAAAATGAGTGATATATCTTATTCTGATGTATTGAACTAGGTATTTTACTTGTGTTTGAAGAGTTTAAAATATAATTGAAACATGAAGTTAATATGACATTTCAATGTCATGATATATAACATGTAGTTAGATGAACCAAATGTTAATCTATGATTCTTCTTACTCACTGAATATTTTTTCAAATATTGAAATAACATTATGTTTCCGTTTGAAAATTAAAATTCAGTTCATATCAACTATATTATATTTCCCATTTCAATGAATTAATATAATTATATAATTATTCCGTTAAATGTAATAACTTATCGATAAATTCAAATTATCAGTTTGAATGTATTAATATTGAAATTGCAATTATTCATTAATCAATTAATTTGAAGGTGCTTGCCAAATACTAAATACTTAAATTAGTGAAAATGTTTATGCAATTGATTTGAAAGTTAAAAATAGATATTTATAATTTAGTTATATAGAATAGATATTTTATTTAATATGCTTAATTAATTTATATTAATTAATACTAGTATTATCTAATGGTCCTGCATGCACGTTGCTAAATCCATGAGTTTGCATATCCTCAATTTGAACACATAAAGTCCATGATTTTGGGTTATGAATACCGAATCTTAAACAAAGTGTGGAATGTATAAGAAGAATTTTATTATTTTTATGAATGAATCACACGGCCAGGAAATGTGCGTTTGAGATCATCTGTATAACTTCAACCCTTGAATATGATTTGAGATACACCCTTGAAGAGCCACAACAACATAGCTGTTTCAAGTTTAAGAATAAAAGTTAGTCTGCTAGCTAAAATATTAATATTGAATGTTATATAAGTTCTAAATAAATAAATAGCTAAAGTAGTCTTTTATTTCGTTTTCAAATGAGTTTATTTGTGTTACAACGTTAAAATCTTATGCTCGTGGGGGCAGCTGTCTAGTTAATTAGTCTGAAATAATCTATGTTATTTAATAAGTCGATCTTTAAATTACTACTCATTTTAATTCGTTTAAACTTCTTAATTACTTATAATTTAAACATGGTAACTCAAGGTTTTCGTGTACAAACAATTTATACACAAGAAGTTATAAAATAAGTAAATATGTGGGAGTTATATGTCCTCTTTGCACCAACCGTTATCTTTAATTATCCTAACGATCGGATATTAATGTAATTGTTTAGTTTGTTTCACACACAACACTGTTAAACTAGTTAACAAATTTTTTATGATCTAAATTCGACTTCACTCGTACTTAAGTTATATTATGCAATTTAAATTAAGTCGTTTCATAGGGTAGGTTAAGTTAATGACCTAATTTAGTTTATAGAGTTTTATTGATTAAAATGGTTTAATAATGTCCAGTAATTACTACTTAAACTAAATAATGGGTACCTTTATAATTAAAAAGAATTATTTATAATTTATTTTACTCGGTCTTATAAAATATAAAGTTAGATATTTTTCTATCTTGCTAAGGATTTATACTTGCATACAAATTAAAAGAAAATAAAATAAATTTATACACAAATATGAATAAATAAAAATAAAAACAGACAACCCCCTAATAAAATCTGCTTCCTATCTGTGTTAAAAATGCTATTAAGTTTAACATAAAATAATTTAGTATGAAATCCTTTAATATGTTACATTTAACTAATTACAAGTTACAACCCGTTAGTAGATAACCTATGAAGTTAAAACATAACGGCTGGTGCGAAGAGGCCCCCAATCGGACTTGTGCATGTGTATATATACATATACATGTATATATATGTTATATATTTTGAGTTCAATGGCGTACTTGTATGTCGAAATTTATACTCGAATAATTACTAAATAATAATAAATATTTATAGTAGTCTAATGAATTAAATCGTTTTATTAATTTTATATGAAAGGACCGGTTAATACATATCATAATTTTTTTAAATACTTTTTTCTTCGATTTTTCGTACTAGATTAATACAAAGGAAATGTATATGGTTACTCATAGTCTTCTGTTGAGCTCTTGGTTCCTCTGATGGCCTTCAGCATGCCTTCTAGTTGTTATATTATGTATTAAAGCTTCTACCCATTTCCATAGCAAAATCTAATACTTGATTTACAATTTTAATTGTAGTGTGAGTATATTTGTTTATATTTATATTATTTTCGGCTAGAAATTTAAGTTCTTTCAAAAATGATGGTGGAGGACACTGGGAAGGTGTTGAAGAAGACTGCTATGGAACTTGGGGAGAAGATTAGAAGAAGTGTTGACAAAGACGGATCGTCTGATAGGAACTTGAACAAATTCATATGCAAGTTATAATTAAAATGGGCATGGCTATAGTCCTATTTCCTAATAATTAACAATTTTAACTATTTAATTAGCATTTTCTAATATTAAAGGAATATTCTTTAAAATATATGTTTGAAAAGAGAATATTCTTTAGAATATTCTATTTTGTATTCTACCCTTTAATAAATTATAGCATTCATTGAACAAAAATTAATAACATTATAAAAGTAGAATGTATTAAATTATATAATATATTGCCTAATATAACAATTTTAAATATATCTCATTAATTATTCTACATTTGTATATATTAATGGGATTTTCTCAATTAATTTGTTATTATTTCAAGAATATTCTAGTGTTAAACCTTATTATCAATATTAAATTAATATATATTATTAAAACTATATATGGCTATATATTAGATAATCATAATATTATTATAATTTAAAATATGTTCATAGTGTGTATATTAATATTATTTTCTTAATTATTCGATATTTGTTTTGCACATATTATATATAAACAATCATAAATTTATATATACATGTGCACACGCATTAGAAGCACTTACAGAACACATATGCACACACATGCACATTGCCCTAACCAAACTTGAGAAATTATATGTTGCTTCTTTATTGAAAACATCATGTTCAACGCATGTATGATCTATATGTACTCAGTGTGTGTATGTAACACATTGAATTTACACATGTAATATATATGTATGTCTGTGTGTATACACGTGTGTATGTTATATGTGTACTAATATAATATATGTAATGTGTACGATTTTCATTTGTTAACACTTTATTCTTTTCTCATACATACACAGTGTCACCATGCATAATCCCTTCTCTCATACATACACACCATGCATGATCATGATCCATAATATGTAGCCTGTCTCTTCTCTCATACATACACACCATGCATGATTCATAATATGTACTGATGTTACACTATTATGTAATATATATAATGTATATTTGTGTATAACACTCACTCCTCTCATACATAAACACTATGCATAATCCATGCTAACCCTAAACCCTAAACCTACATTGAATTTACACATGTAATATGTATGCATGTCTGTGTGTATACACGTGTATGTATATGTGTGTACTAATATATCCAATGTGTATGAGTTTAATTTGTTAACACTCTCACTCTTCTCTCATACATACACACCATGCAATGATCCATGTAAATATGTACTATCTCTCTTCTCTCAAACATACACACCATGCATGATCCATAATATGTATTGTCACTCTTCTCTCATACATACACACCATACATGATCCTGTACTCTGTCTCTCTAATATTAATATGTACTAATATGTATGTATGTCTATGTGTATAATACTATGTGTGTATATATGTATCGCTGCACGTGAAACTTTAACACTCTCATGGACACACGTGTTAAACCCTTGCATGATATTTATTCTTGGGGTGTGTATGTGATACACCCACGCACACGCACACGCTGATAATATAATGAAAGAATATTCGTTTAGGGCGAATCTATAGTTTATTCTTTTTAGGGTTGAAGTATATTCTTAAAAGGAATATTCGATTAGGGTTAATATATATTCTATTCCTTTTAGGGTTTAAGTATATTCCTAGGGTTTGTAAGGTGGCGGCGGCGGCGGCATGGAAATCTCCTTCTCTCTCTCACACAGGTGAGATCTCTTTCTCTCTCTCTCACACACGCACACTCCTCTGAGTTTATTTATTTATTTTTATTCACATATATATTTATATGTGTGTGTATCTTAATAATATAATTTAGATCTCTATCTCTCGCACACACACGCACACTCGTAGACATATACACACACACATATATATATATATATATATATATATATATATATATCTCTTCTCTCTCTCTCTTCTCTATAGATCTCTATCTCTTGCACACACACGCACACTCCTATATATATGTGTGTGTGTGTGTGTTTGTTTATCTGTATGATTTTATTTGTTTCACACACGCATACACACGATATACATATACACAATATATATATATATACCTATGTATACATACATAATATTATGTGTACCAGTATCTGTATAATTTTATTTATTTATTTATCTCTCGCACACACACGCGTATATACATATACATATACATATATATGTGTGTGTGTGTATCTGTATAATTTGATCTAATTTGACTATCTCTGGCACACACACGCACTCTCCTACACACACATATACATATATATATCTGTGTGTGTGTGTGTAGCGGCGGGATTAATCCCGCCGCTATATGGTGAGACATGTGTAGCGGCGGGATTAATCCCGCCGCTATATAATTAGCCACTCGGCGGTGGGATTAATCTCGCCGCTCATTCGTGAAAGGCCCGAGTGAAGGGCCTGGGCGGCGGGATTAATCCCGCCGCGTACGCATGCCCTGCGCAGAATCGGGCGGGATTTATCCTGCCGCCATTGGCCTGCATGAAGGGCCTAGGCAGCGAGATTAATCCAGTCGGATTCCGCACAGGGCATTGGCGTCCGGCGGGATTAATCTCGCCGACTAAGGCCGAGTGAAGGGCCTGGGCGGCGGGATTAATCCCGCCGCGTACGCATGCCCTGCACGGAATCGAGCGGGATTTATCCCGCCATTGGCCTGCCTGAAGGGCCTAGGCGGCGGGATTAATCCCGCCGGATTCCGCACAGGGCATTGGCATCCGGCGGGATTAATCCCGCCGCCCTGCGCGAATCAGCGGGATTAATCCCGCCGCCAAACCTGCCTAAAGGGCCTAGGCGGCGGGATTAATCCCGCCCGATTTCGCAGGGAATTGGCGTCCGGCGGGATTAATCCCGCCGCATAGGGACCGAGTGAAGGCCCTGGGCGGCGGGATTAATCCCGCCGAGCCTTCAATGCCTGTTGGAGGAATGAATCCGCCACCCTTCCTTTTTTCTCCATTGGTGAGTCGGACCAATCCCAAACGTTTCTGTCTGAGACGTAGAAGGTTTACAACATACCAATGGAGAGAACTGGGAAGGGTGGGAAATTCATTTAACCATCCCTTACATGGTGGGCGAGATTAATCCCGCCTCCTTTCTGGAGTCACTGAAGGGGTGTGCCAAATAAATCCTGCCCAGTTCTCTCTGAGACCGAGAAGGGTGGCAAGATTAATTCCGCACTCCCGTTCAAGGCCTCCAGAAAGGTGGCGAGATTAATCCGCCCACTCTTTCAGGAGGCATTGAAGGGGTGGCGAGATTAATCCCGCCGCACCTTCCATGTGAATATATATGTGTATTAATATATAAGTTGCATATCTCATTTTATTTACTTTTATCATCTTATCATAATATTTCGAGTAAAAGCTAGGAAACTATGTAAAACTGTCCAGAGCTCACATTTGTGGTGGTTCTAAAACGAAATGTTATCTTTCTTTTGCACTAGCACAAAGGTGAGCTTTGGACAGTTAATTCCGTCTACTTCTCTCTGTGTATTATTTTTGTATATTCGGGTTTATACAAGTGTGTGTGCGTTTTTATATGATTTGTATTCATAGTGTATTATTTTGCAGAAGGACGATTTAATAAACAAGGAGATCGAGTCATTAGTATGGAGTCGTCGTCAAATTCTGGGTAAGAATTAAAATAAAATCTGTTATACTCGGATATGTGCTTGAACTAATCATTTTTGTATTCAGATGTGGAATTGAGGTGACATTAAAGACGAGAGCAGGAGAAGAGATGGGCAGGGGGATTCTGGAATCAACTTGGCCATATTTCAAACTAAACGGGAAGCGCATTGGAACAACCATGGTTGCTGTCAAACTAACCTCTGTCACATCGCATGGACAAGCAAAACAATGGAAAGTGGGTGTGCTAGTCAAGCATCCGAAAGCATGCTGTGAACCCAGATTGAACGATGCTCGACACATATGCCTTGTTCCATCCAATGTCACGTTCTCGGATCCAGAGGTCGCCAGTTACAACATTAATTTCGGGTGGTTTTGTCGACTTGTGGATAATGACGTTCACGTGTTCACTAATGATGTTGACCGTGGAGTTCTTCTTCAACTCAACGAAAGCCCATCTATGGAGGGGATCCACTGGATGTCTACTTCGAAGATCTTCAGACTCATCGAGTAGGTGTATTGTCAGGAGATATTGCTTCACAATACAGAAAATCACAAGTGGAGCAATCGTCCCTCTTCACATTGAAGAAGAACACACATCATAAAGGAGATTGAGAGGGTGGCTTGGTCTCAGGTTCTTTACAGATCACGTTCAATTTGCTTAGCAAATTTCGGGAGCTGGAAGAGTGTGCCGAGAACATTAGAACAGCATCAATCGGGGATCACACATGTTGATTCGGATCGTAAAGAAAATCATTATCGTTTTGTCAGCTGCACCTGTGGCGTCCCATGCTGCAATAAGCCACAAGGAAATGATGTTGGATGATAGGATTTACGAGTGTAGGGTTAAGTATTGCAGCGTCAACCCAAACTTCAATTACAGGCCACTCAATCAGGAACGTGTAGCTGAGCTCATGGAGAAGATGAAGGACGACAATTCTTACACCGTTCCACATAATGCTGTTTTGTGCGCATACTACGAGAAACAAAGGCGCTGACAAAGTGTGGATCACAACACCAGAACAAATGAGGAAGGTTCAGACGGAGAATAGAAAATCAGTTAAGTACTACATCATTAGTGGCCAGCACACAATAACGGCAGCCCAACGACTTCTCGACGAACACAACAAAGGAACGATGGCAACAAAACTTTCCGAGCATACCCGTGAGAAGCTGACGAAAAGATCGGCGTTTTTAGCGAAGCCGAATCTCACAATCGAGCAGTACCATAAGTTATCGGCGGAATGGGACGCTGCAGACACCAACCACTACAACAGCAAAATATGGGAGAAGTTCAAACACACGCGAGCCGTGTGGGAATCTCTTCAGCGACCACAAAGAGCTACCGCAGGGAATACACAATCTGCGGACTACCGGGTAAGCAAATTGTTTGGGCGGGATTTATCTCGCCGGTATATTAATCTGTCTTTTTCCTCAGAGAGTTGAAGAAATTGTAGCAGTTGATTTTGCCCAGGTGGGCGGGAAGGAAACATCCTTTTGATGATGTTGATTTCTTGTCCCGAGATAGGATCTTTGCAAATGGTTGGGGATTATGGAATCCTTTGCAAAAGGAACACTGAAGAAGAAGCAGACAAGTGAAGTGGAGCCCTCAGAGAAGTCTGCAAAGAAACCCAGTAAGACGCCGAAGGCTAAGTCTGTTCAATCTATAAAGGATGTAGACAACGATTTCAAGCTCACATGGTTGAAGCCTTTAAATGGAACAACGATGGAGGAGATGGAAGTCTTGGCTGATTTGGTGATTGATGGCAAATTACAGATTAACAACAGCAGCCCCACCTCTCCTTTTCATCTCAAGGCAATGGAGTTGAAGACGGTCAGGCACTTCAAGGAGTGGTTGGGAATACACTGCCACAAACTGGGTTGGATTTCGGCTTCAACATACGAAGAGGTCAGCAAATATTTGCATGTGAAAATGATGATATGCTTGTCGAATGGGTGAATCAATCGGAAGATCTGGGCAAGAATCTATTGCACGCCAACGCCAAAAAGGAGAACATTGCGATGACGCCTTCTCTTATGGCAGTCCTTCAGCAGCGGAGAACCGAGTTGAACCTTATAAAGGAGGATGCTACGAATCACGACAAGCCCTACAGATGTTTGTTGTTGGATTCGGAGACTTTATGGGGTACCATCACTGCTTGTAGGAAACCGTTTCAATTGTTCGTGATGGATCGGCGGGTGTCAAAAAATCCTTCGACAGACAGGACACTAGAGGATTTGGTGGAGAAACTTAGCCGTGCAAGTATACAAAGAAGGTATTTATTATTGAATTCATACTTGCACTCTTGACTGATATCTACGTTTTCAGGTATTTATTTCTTGATTCTTGCTCATGTCACCGATACCTTTGCCTTCTCCTTTGCCAAGAGGAATAAACATCGTTGGACAGGATTTTATATGAATGATGCTGATCCGAAGTGCATTGATTCGGTTGTTCACTTGGTTGTTAGGAATGCGCCAAACAGTTTCAAACTTCCAAATGACTGGCCAGGCATCTGTTTGCACTCCAACGGCCCTGAACCTCCATCCGATACACCGATAGGAGAGTGACGTATTCGGCAATGTACGTTATCCAAACATCACAAGTCAAGCGGCACGGAGCATCGTCAACTTGATCAGGGGTCCTCACAGTGATGCGTGGGTTTTTGACTACTGCACTAGGGGGTCCGTCTTGAAGGAGTGTTACCTTCGGATACATGTGTATTTGCCGTTGAAAAGGATAAGACCATGGTTGAGGACCTGAACAAGTGGATAGATAGGTTCTCAACTGACTACCCCAACGAATCCATAAAGGAGTATTTGAGAAAGTTCCCTCCGATAAGTGCGATAGCTCTGAAGACGAATCTGGTTCAATGTCGGAGTCTGAGGACGAACTTCAATCAGATATTAGACCGGAAGTTATCTCGAGGAGTACAGAACATTCGCACACTCCATTACCCATGGAAACATCAATAGAAGATACAGAAGATCTTGAACCATCTCACAAGCGGCTTAGACCTTCTTCGCCTCACTCAGAAGGTAATAGCGAAGAAGAATTGTTAATGATTGAGTGATGAATAGTTGTAAATGAGTGTAACATAAGGCATTTTTGTATATTTCGTTTATATTTGTACAGAAAATAAATTCTCAAGGATTAATGAAGCTTTTAGTTCAAACATGGGTCACACATTAACAAGGTAAATAATATACCTTGATAATTTTAAGGTCAGCTAATTATCATTTTGCAGATGTAATGAAATAATTGAGAACATGGATTTTCAGCATTGGCATGAGGTAAGAGAGGGGTTTGGCGACAATTTCTTGTGCCACATGTCAGAATGACAGAGTTCATGCAGGAAATGGATAATAATGCAGCTCAAAACATCGTTACCATGGGGGCCACTTCAGTTTTTTCATCATCATTTTTATTGGCTTCAGTTCCGAAATCAATTTCTTCAGCGCATGCAATATCTGAATCTTGTAAGGATGATGTACAATTAAATGATGAAGGGATAGGCAACGAGATAGTGGCAACGGATAAATGTGAAAGGGAGCAAACAAGTGATTTGCAAAGTATTCAAGAGGCAACGCTATCTCATGTTACTCATGGCCATATTGTGTTGTTGGATGTCAATGTGTTTTGCTTCATCGACAAAGGCCCAAGGATAGGAAAAAAGAAATCAAACAAGGAGATTTCATTCCTTGTCATGGTAAATTTCGATATAATATTATTTTTCGTCCAGGGTTGGATCGTCTCTTTCAAAAGCTTAAGGAGATGGGTGCGCTTGTGGGGATTTGGTCATGCATGCAGATTCATAACTTAACACTGCTGTTGAATTTGCTTAAGAAACATTGTAGTGTTGCAGAAGAGGTGATTCGTAAAGATTGGATTTTTGACCAGCGAATGTGTTATAAAATGGATTCATGGATGGTATGCAAATACTAATGAGGGCTAGAGATCCAGATTTTTGTTTCAAGCACAACAATTATTGGTTATGATAATTCCTATTCTTAAAGTATTCAAATGAATGTGTGGGAAGAGTTATTATAAACTTAATTATTTGTTTCTCAAGTTAAAGTATATATCTTATTCTTGAAAAAAAATTATATTAATTTTTATTTTAATAATATAAATAAACTCTTATAATTTTTAACAATAACAACCTTATGGTCTTATTAACAAAAAAATATGGATTAATGCTACATGAGAAGTTAAGATTTGACTTATTTATTTATAATTATGACTTATCTATTTATATTTATAAATTAAGACTTTTAAAATTAAATAAAACTTAACTTTTGTATTATTTAATTAATATATAGTTTTAACTTAATAATATGAAAATACAACATGTTACAGTAGAGATTTATAACTGGAACAAATGCATATGGAGAGTTATTCAAATCGGATCTATCTGTATTCACAAGTTAAAAATATATCTTATTGTTTAAAACCTCTCGAATTTCACAATATAAGAAAGGAAAGCAAGCCATACTTTTTCAAGAATGAAAGAATAATTGGGACTCAATGGGGAGATCAGTCGCTTAAGGATAACAAAGAATGCACATATCTTAGTAGTAGACGACTCTCCTCAGAAGGCTATGCTCAACCAAAACATTGCTTATATTCATCCAATCACTTTCGATCCATATTCTGATACCGATATCATAGATGAGCTAGTGAACTACTTGGATACGTGCCTCAGAAAGAAGAATCTCAAAAATTTTTGTGAGCAGTATCCACCATATCATACATTTCCTGAAGCTTTTCTTTCTCGTGATTTTGAATTTTATAAAATGAAGGATAGTAACCGGGCGCTTTATAATATTATTTTTAAGGAACGTCATTTTTTAGATGAGCCTTTATGCAGACCTGGTCTTATTACATCTTATGTATTAACAAGGATGACAACTCCCAATTGCATTCGTGAGAGTGTTAGGTGGTGGCAACAACATTAAAAATTGACCAAAATGATTTGATTAATCCGGAGAGTGATGATTTAGACAAAATGAGGAGATTTCTCTGTATGGTTAAGAAAAGTATTTATAAATAAATTAACATGTTGATAAGGAAATGATTTCATTTGTAATTATGTTTGATAATATTTCTTCATTATTGTAAACTATTTTTAGAATATATGAATATTCCAAGATAGTTTAGGAATATTCCTTACTAAGGTTATTGAAGGATTAATTAATTAATTAATTAATATTTAAGGCTTAATTACATATTAATTAAATGATTAATTAATAATTAAAACTTAAGTATTAATTAGTAATTTATTTTATATTCCCATTTTCACGTATCATGCCCACTTTAGTTACAACGTGCATTCAGGGCCTTGTTAACTGCTTGATATGCATATGCATACTATTCAAGGTGACAAGGTGTCTAAAATCCTTATTCTTGTTCTTGAGCAAGTGCATTGTATTCATTTTCACACTTGCATGTGTGTGTAGTATGTGTTCTATTTGTTTTCTTCCAGACTTCTTGCTAACAAACTCTTTAAATTGTGCAGAGACTTCTGCAGCTTCACTAGGCAGAGATACTTTATTGGGGTATTCCACTTCTACACCCTACCAAGACTTTAAAGATTTCATTACCAAGATTTTGCTAACCAAGACGACTTTATTACTAAGACGATAAACGGTGTCTTCTGTTGCACTTGGAATATAATGAATTGTAACTTTAAAATTAATGATTAAGATTGAAAAACTTTGATTATAGATTTTTAAGTTTAATTGTAGCTATGGACAATGCTAATAAGGCTCATGAAAGTGGAACAAGCAAGTGGTGAGTAGGGCTTATCAAAAACTTTTAAGTGCAAATAAAGCAAACCACCACGAGGCACATGCTTTTATTGCTGCTAAGAAAAGGTGTGCTTCTTTAAAAGAAAATGAGTCTACTGCAAAATTGGCATCAAATGAGTATCCTAGTGAGAGTAGTATGATAAATAATTTTCTAATTGTTACAACTGGAGGTCCATGGTTTTGGTCAAAGGTTGACCATGATTGATTTTATACTTAAGCTAATCACATTTTATGGAGGCCCTAATTAGAGAGACCCTAATTTTGAAGAGTGACAGTATATTTTGAGAGTCCAGTTCAACTTGTTGTAGCTCGGGGGTGAGCTAATGTGCTCTAAGGTTGAGTGGTGAGTTAGAGAGCATTCAGGTACGATGCCATAAGAATGTAACAGCTTGGTATCAGAGCCAAGGCTGAGATAACCTTGCTTTATTATGTTGAGTGGATATCATATCGGATTATCTGCCTAATCCAAAGTATTGGTAGGAGATTTGTGGAGTTGATGAGGATGCGCTTGTGTGAGATCATGTAGCTCTCATGAATGAACTACAAACCCTCTTCCACAATGCACTACGATGTTAAGTTCCAAGAGGAGTTCGAGAGGATTGGATACAATCTCTATGTTCTAAGAGATGAGCTAAGATAGGTTAAGGAGCGTGGGAGGAGTCAAGAGCAAAACTCAGATGGAACACGACACTTTAGAAGTAGTGATCGTCATCATGTGAGTAGAGTCGAGTGACAGTTCTTTGAGAAGAAGCCTCTTCCTGAGTTTAATGGCCATGGCATGACATATCAATACATCTCATGGTTGAGCAAAGTGGACAAATTACTAAGGATTACTCATTAAAATGATGAAAGCAAGCTCTTAGCTACATCCTTGGCATTGAAAGGAGAGGCGAACTCGTGGTGCAATCGTGTGAAGGAGTCTTTGACTACCTAGGACTCACTTTATGAATGCTTTTAAGGACTATGCACCTACATATGATGCACATGATGCTTGTCTAAAACTTAGAGATTTCTCTCACTTAGAGACTATATTAGTAGAATGAGAGCATTAATTGCTTGTGATTCTAGATGTCATTCACTTTCTAGCGTGACTACTTCATTAACGATGTTAGAGTTTTAACCTGAAGGGCCAACACGTGCTTGCCAAGTGGCCATTCGGCGTCATCACTATGTGTAAACAACGCTAAGTCTTTTAAGATGATCCCAAGAGTTTGACTCAGATACCCAATTAGGCAAAAGGCTTAAAATCTTCCTAGAATGACCATCCTCTGAACTCTAGAGGATAATCCAGTAGACTTTAGGATCTTGTCCCAAGTACACCTAAACAAGCTTATGCCTTGACCCTACAAAAGAGATGTGTCGCACACATACCCACATGATAGAGCTAAGGCATCATCACTTACCCCTTAAGGAATCACCCTCAGCCGGAGTACAACCCCTTTAGGGTGACAAGGGTACCCTAAACCACAACTAACCCCTAAGGGTTTGAGTGGCCAAGTTATACTCTAGACCTAGGGCTAGTCACGAGTGTGTGACATAGGCGGACATGAGTGTTCTACTAAGCAAACTCCCTAAGGCTAGGTTTGGATAATCTTAAGTACATGACTTTACGAGTGCCTTACAAAAGGGCTCTTGCTAATAAGCCTAGGTTTTCAACCCTAGTTTCAAGGAGAACACTCCCCTAGCCAAATGTGCCAAAGCATACCTAGTTATGAGACCTAACCTCCCTTGAGTTGATGTTCAAGACTTAGCACCCTAGTGTGAGCACAAGCATGCTTATTTACTAGAGTATCTAACCCCTTGACAATAAACTCATAATACAACCCCAAAGGGCATGCCTATCGTGTGACATCTAGCCCAGTGTCACATTTTCATGTGACACTACCTTTCACGATGTGGGCTATCATGCCATAGCCCTACCACAAATGTGGCTCTTAAATGCCAACTCTAGAACCCCTTAGTGAACCCTCAGAAACTGAGTATCGTGAACTTATCAAACAAGATCCCGTCCCCATAGTTGGACAAGAACATGGAGGTGCCTTGCTTGGATGTGAGTGCCACACCTAGCTTGATGTAGAGGAGAAGGCTAGAGACCCAACCTCTACCTTTTGGAATGTGCAGTCCGACAAGACTTCCCATGCATGGATTTGCCAATGTTAAGGGTAGGCTACCCTCAAGGTGGGACGTGGTTGACGGTGGTTTAACCACTGTCGAACCGCCAGTTGCACGAACGAGCGATGGGACGGAGCGTTGAGCAAGGAAGGTATCACAAGTACAGACTGACATCAACAACTTTCAAGCAGCGCTTAACCAAGCATAGATTCGATTGTTCGGATCAACTACCTAGGGTACTCGAGACAACACACATAAGGGAGATGCATAAATGTGACAGGCAGGACTCTGTCACATGGCAGTAGACCAGTGAAAGAGTGCCACTTGTATCTAGGGTCTAGCACTAGCCAACCCACTATATAAGCAAGAAGGTTGGTAGTGGGTCGGGGTCCTAGTCTTGTTTTCATCTTGTATCTTGCTCCACCTTCCTGAGGTAGCTTGTGCTCAGGCAGGCAATATATATATACATGTTCTTTCTATTCACCATCTCTCCAGTGACTCTCCTCTCACTTCGCTCCTAGGCCAACAATGTACTCAGTTACTAAGCCGTAGCATTGCTTTAGGAGAACTCCCCCACCCCTATACACGGACCCCCATGGCGTTTGGGTAAAGGCCATTCAGCACCTTCCAGTATTCTCGAGGTAAGGCCGGCTTACCAATGTGGACCCCCAAAATTAGACGCTATCCACATTGTCCTAGCAACCACCGAGACTTCATAACAAGCACCACATATGGCCTGCGGAGTCCATGACAACCAGAATGTACCCCTATTGTCTAGAAGTTGAGGAGGCATAGCAAAGGGTTGTGCCTTGATGACACAAGCTAAAGCTTGCACTGGGAGAAGAATAACGAACTCAATCATGAACCCAGGAACCCTCACTTCTACACACTATCTTATTTATGTGACAGAGCCCCCTTCCCCCCTCTTTTCCTACATGTATAAGTGGGTTGGCACAGAATGCATGTCCCTTAACTAAATGAGATTAATTATCAATGAAACCTAATTCTTACCCCTAAACCCTACCCAAGGAGGTGGGGATTTTAGGGCGTGGGTTAGGAAACTAGGGGTGTTTCTTAACCCTACTTAACACGCCAAACTCACCTGCATTAACTAATCAACCTAATTGGGACGTCAAAATCGAAAGGTGGGTTTTTAAAAGGTAAGTGCTACCTTTGCTTAGAGTTTCTCGCAATATCTAAAGACTACCCCTAAACATCTATTGCACTAAGTAGGGCTATTTCTCACTACATCTAGGGTCTGTCAACATAGTACAATAAGTAACAACAATCAACCTTTAAAGTAAAAGGTCGAGTCATAATAAAAACTATGACAAACGGACTCAAGAGTGCCCATTTGGTGAATGCATTGGAGAGTCGAAAGAAAGAGTTTAAGACTCTTAATGAGGTAGTGGAGGAAGCACATGTGGCTGCTATGCAAATGGAAAGGAGTGCATTGGCAAGTGGAAAGCAAAAGATGCTAAGACTGAGGAGTCTTGAACCAAGTTTCAAAAGAGGTATGATAATGATACTAAGAGTTCCAAGCATCATGGAGGTAACAAGAAGTATTAGAAGGATAAAGACCACAAGGGAGCTGGTCAAAGTCTTGGCAATCATAAATGCTCTGAGTGTAATGAAGTGAATCATTACATCAAAGATTGTCCTATTGTCAAGGCTAGGAAAGCCAAGAATGAGAAGCATGTGAAGGAGATAGGACAAGAAAAAGCAACTTCGAAGGACCAAAAAATTCCAAGCTCCAAGGTGTTGTTTATGGTAGATAAAGAGCTGAGTTGTGCTTGGGAACACTATTGCAATTCTTTTGAGGCTAATCCTGGCAATTTGATTCGCTTTGAAGGAACAATTAATGGAGTTCCAGTATTAGTTCTGTTTGATCATGGTAGCAGTGATGAGTTCATCTCTTCGGTGCTAGTGGAGAGATTGAACTTGCCAACTAAGAGGACTAATCCATACACAATGGAAGGAGTTACTACCTTGTCACAAGAGCAAAGTGTTATGTAGAGCTTAACACTAAAGTTGACGATGTGTCCTTCAAGGAGCAATTCTTTTAATGGAGCTAAGGCATTATGATCTCATTTTCAAGGGAGTTAGTTACGTGCTTGCTTTTAAGCTTTTATCAGCTACCGCTTTGAAGAATTCGATACGCATTTCAAGGTCATCAAGTGATGAATTTTATTACATCCACTTCAAGAAAGTTTAAAGCTACCAATGTGAGGATGGCTTGACCGCCGGGTCACTATTCACCAATCAACAGTCAATGGTCAACAATTTGACCGAGGTGGATGTCTAGTCAACTCTATTCAAGAGTGTTGGGGAAGTTCAAGAATGTCTTTCCTTCTCATCTACCTACAAAAGTGCCACCATTTCATGAAAAGGACCATGAGATTGAACTTGAGCATGGTGCTAAGCCAATTTCAAAGAGTCCATATCATTTGAGCTTCTTGGAGGAGCTGGAGGTGAAGAAGCAAGTGGAGGAGCTACTGGCACAAGGGTTTATTTAGCCTAGCAAGTCACCTTATGGAGCTCGATGCAAAGGACTGATTGATGAGGATGTGTATCAAACCATGCCTTGAATAAGGTGATTGTGAAGAATAAGTACCCTATGCTAAGAGCTGACAATCTATTTGATTGGCTTGCAAGGGCAAGGTGGTTTACCAAAATTGACTTATGGAATGGGTACCATCATATTGTTATGAGAGAGTAGGACATTTCTAAGACACCATTCAAAGTTTCTTGTTATGCCATTTGGCATGACAACCGCCCTGCGACGTTCATGCAATTAATGAATTCCATTTTTGCTGAGTATATCAATCATTTTGTTGAAGTCTTCTTAAATAATATTCTCATTTATAGCAAAACTTTAGAGAAGCATGTGGAGCATCTACATCTAGTGTTACAAACTCTTAGGGAGAAGAAATTATATGCCAAGAAAGTGTGAGTTGCTAA
>PUQB01000117.1:506544-553019 GCA_003024785.1 Selaginella tamariscina | reverse complement strand
AGAGTTTACATTTGGTTGTGGACTATAAAGGTTTAAATCAAGTCACCATTCGGAACCGGTACCGTTGCCATTGATCCTGGAACTTCTCGATCGATTGCAAGGAACAAAGGTGTTCACGAAGATCAACTTACGAGGGCCTTACAATCTTGTACGGATTTGTCCAGGCGATGAGTGAAGACTGCATTTTGTACAAGGTATGGACACTTTGAGTACACGATGATACCTTTCAGACTTACCAATGCCCCAGCAGTGTTCCAACACATGGTGAACAACATTTTTCGTGACTTCTTGGACCAATTTGTGGTAATCTACCTCGATGACATTTTGATTTTCTCCAAGGACAGGCGGCTCATGACAAGCATGTACGACTAGTCCTATAGAGGCTTCGCGAGCATGGCTTGTATGCAAAGTTGGAGAAGTGTTTCTTCGATAGGGATATTGTGGAGTTCTTGGGCTACATCGTCTCTCCTGCTGGCGTTTCCATGGACATGCACAAGGTGAAGACTATCGCGGAGTGGGAGAGGCTCAAGTCTGTACGAGATGTACAATGTTTCCTTGGCTTTGCAAACTTCTACAGGCGTTCATACAGAACTTCTCCAAGCATGTACTTCCACTCACGGAACTCACCAAGCGCACAGGAGTGTTCTCTTGGTTCGACAAGGTGGAACATGCATTCACAACACTCAAGGACGCCTTCACGACAGCTCCGATTTTAGCACATCTTGATCCTTCTCGTCCCTTCTTCGTTGAAGCAGATGCCTCGGATTTTGCAATAGGATCTATTCTATCACAAGTTGAAGAAGACAAGTTGCTTCATCCTGTAACTTTTCACTCTTGTAAGTTCCTTTCGGCAGAGATCAATTACGAGATTCATGACAAGAAACTCAAGGCCATTGTGGATTCGTTCGAGGAGTGGCGGCATTTCCTGGAAGGTGCTGCGCATCCTGTACAAGTTTCTTAAGAATCACAAGAACCTAGAGTATTTTCAAACGGCTCGAGTTCTCAGTTGGCGACAGGCTAGGTGGGCAGAGTTCCTATCATGTTTTGATTTCGTCATCATCTATAGGCCTGGTTTTCGAAATAGCAAGGCAGATGCATTGTCTAGGCGCTCTTACCTTGCACCAACCCCGGGCGATCCTACATATAATTGTCAAAAGCAAGTGTTGTGGGTCCTGATCGACTTCGGCTTGCAGCATTACAAGTTCATTAGGCTCCAGTAGATTCTACACTCCTACAAGACATCCGTTTTGCAGTTGGCTACAGACGACTTGGCAAGGAATGTGTTTTCACACATTAGTCTTGACATCACAAGTTCCTCTTCCTCTAGTTCCCGTACAGACTACAAATTGTTTGCCATACAGGACGAACTCCTGTACCGGGAAGGTCTCCTATACGTTCCTGTTGGTGTTTGCAGGACTCGTGTGGTACAGGATTATCATGATACCCCAACTATAAGACATTTTGGTGTGGCCAAGACAGTTGAGTTGGTGACTCGCAACTATTGGTGGCCTAGGTTGCGAGGTTTTGTGGACAAGTTTGTACGGAGTTGTGACACCTGTAATAGGTCGAAGATGCATGCCCTCTGGTTTTCTTTGTCCTCTTCATGTTCCTTCTGTTCCTTGGAGATTCATTTCTATGGATTTCCTCACAAATCTTCCTCCTTCTCATGGATTTGATGCAATTCTTGTGGTGGTTGACCGTTTCACCAAACAGGCTCATTTCCTACCATATCACAAGACTGCTACAGGCCAGACAACTGCTGAGTTGGTGATCCGCGAAGTATTCCGACACCATGGTCTTCCTGAGAGCATTGTTTCTGATCGAGGCCCACAATTCATGTCCAAGTTTTGGCGAGAACTTCTCCGGAGTATACAGGTTAAGCGGACCTTTTTTTAGGATACCATCCACAAACTAATGGGTAGTTAGAACGCACGATTTAGACCTTGGAGCAACATCTTCGCTGCTTCATCAGTTACCAATAGGACAACTGGTTGAACCTTCTTCCAATGGCGGAGTTTGCATACAACAACTTCGTTCACGCATCTACAGGCTAGACACCTTTCTTTGCTCTTACAAGCTACCATCCACGTTTTGACTTTGCTCCTCCTACTTCTCCTTCTTCCGCTTCTGCAGTACAGAATCGTCTCCAGAATCTTCGTCAGGTACATGAGGATCTCCGGGTTCATCTTCAGTAGGCACAGGAACGGTACAAGCATCATGCTGATGCTCATTGTTAATCGGCACCTGCATACAAGATTGGTGATCTCGTGTGGCTTCTTCCTCAGCATATTCGTACCAACATGCCTTTTTTTAAGTTGGATTTTCAACAATTGGGCCCTTACAGGATTGCGGCTAAGGTCAATCCTGTAGCTTTCCGACTCAAGTTACATCTACGGTGAAACTTCATCCTATGTTTCACACCTCCTTATTGGAGCCGTATCATCCTTCTTCTCTTCCTGGTCGTGCTTCTTCTCCTCCCCCTCCTGTGGTCATTGATGGTGAACCTGAGTACGAAGTTGCAGCCATCCTTGATTCTCGTCTTCATCGCCGTTAACTTCAATACTTGATGGATTAGAAAGATTATTTGCTTACCGATCGCACTTAGGAATCTGCATCCAACTTACTCCATGCTTCTTCCAAAGTTGCTGCTTTCCATTGGCGTTATCCTGCTAAACCAGGTCCCAAGACTCGTGGAACTCGTCCTTAGGGAGGAGGTGCTATCACGACTCGATACAGGATGCAGGATACAGGATACGGGTTATAGGATATGCCTATAGGATATACCTACATGATATGCATACAAGATATTCCTACAGGATATGCCTATAGGATATACCTATAGGATATGCCTGCAGGATATTCCTATAGGATATGCCTATAGAATATACTATAGGATATGCTTAAAGGATAAGGGTCACTATTTTTAGCTCATGACCAGATTAGCTTGGAGTTGTGAGTATAAAAGCTCCGACCTAACTGTTGTATAATCAGTTACTATCAACACCAGTCTTTTTACGATCAATCTTGTTTTGTCTTATTCTTGTTTTGTTTTGCTTCTTGCTTCTTGCTTCTTGCTCTTGTCTTATTCATGGTTTTAGTTCCTGTCCTGCTCCCTGTCCTGCTTCTGAGTCAAGCTTCCTTATTCTCGGAATCCTGCTCACTTCTTTGTTCCTGGATTGTGGCTTGACAATGTTTGGCTACTTTTCGCAATCCTAATTAACGTAATGATTTTATATGTTTATAAGATATAAAATAAAAAGACTTTTGAAGATTGATGTATTTAATTTATATACATGAATTTTTATATATATAATTCTTTTTTAAATATAAATTTTTTCTTAATTTTTAGTATTTGCTAATTAATCAACCCTTATTATATTAATGATAAATAATTACCATTAATATAAAAGGGGTTGGATTGTGAAAGCATTTTTATAAAATGAATTAGCTAGACATGGATCTACGTAATTGACTAGTAATACATATGATTGTCAACATATAATTATATTGATTAATTATAATAATTGTATTGCTTATTACCTCTTTTGTCACTATTATGTATAAATAAAAATAAAGAATATAAAATTACATTATCTATGCTCAATTGGTTACAATAAACTAACCGTAGAAAAAAACATGCCTTAACAATTAGGGTTTGTTACATTGCACATGTACAAAACTTTATACATTTCTGATTTGTTTTACCACAAAGCACCACAGAAAGTATAATTTCTATTTTATTTTCTAATAATGGGCATCCACATAGAAATCCTCGGCCAAATGTGAACCATTAAGTCATTTCAGCATGTGACATTTATATAGATATATGGTAGTATTAGGGCAATTTCCCTACACAATTTACAATCGGTTCCCAATACATATCTTTGTGCATTGTTATTAACTTGTGGTATTGGAATTCACTTTCCTGTTGGGTTGGTTATTGACCAGGGGAGGAGCTCTCATGTGTTGAACTGTGTGTATATGTGTATATGTCTATGAGTGTGCATGTATATATCTATATTATAGATAGGATTCACAACAATGAGAGGATGGTTTCCCTTACCTATATCTTTCATAAATAATCACTTTCATGAATTTTTTATTTTTTTATTGTCTTCTTCTTTAAAAAAGTATACTCAATTTCCCTTTCTACTTACAGGTGTATGTTACTGCTATGAATATGTGGTTAAAGTGATTATCTTGCAAATTCTATCACAAACAATGGAAAGGGCCTCATAGACTCATGTAAACTGATGGAGGCAATCCAACTCCTTCAATGTGAAATCAAATGGTCCAATTTTGATAAGGTATCAATGAGAGTGAGACCTTTTTCGAAGGTTAGGATACACTTATCATCGCTTTATTTATAATGCAAATACGGAATCTCTTGTGCATGTGGTCATATCATAGGGTTTGGTTATAGTGCAACACATTGATTGGGACGATAGACTAGATAAATTTAGTTAATGATCTCATGGAATATTTGGACGACTATAAAAGCTTAGAAGATCTCATCATGTATTTATTCAGAGAGATAAGCCATGAACTTCATGTTATTCCTCAACAAATTGAAGACATTGCCATTCAAATATGGAGAAGGTTGATATTTTTAATTAAACGCTTTGAAACTAGAGTAAACATACTAGAACATATACAAGAGGAATCTAGCTTAAGATTTATAAATTTTGTTTTCTCCTAGGAAGTAACACATTGAGGATTTGTTGTAACTATATATTTGCTTCTATATTAATGATAAATCTTAATCATTAATATCATTTAATTATAAGTTTGAAGAGATTTAAAAATTCTTACTTTCTTTAAGACAGTCACATGAATTATGAATAAAATCACGGGGTTCACTCATTATAAGCATTACATTGTAATGCCTATTACAACAAAGAAGTGGGTTTTGGTTGACAATTTGAAATGCTCATTAATTATAACACTTTTGCAGGGTCAAGAATTATATTGAGAAAATGGCACCAAAGGCATTCAAGGTGTTTTATAATTAAAGAAGAAACTGAGATACAAATACATTCACCACAATTTGTTTCTAAGTAGATAACTGCAACATCTGAGAGGGCCTACCCTATTCAAAATGTTCACAACATGTCCAAATTCAAACATCGACCCTATCAAAAAGATAGACACGAATGGAGATGGAGATCTCAACAATTGTTGGGTCCACTTCAACCATGTGCATTGCATGGAAGATTGGATCACCATGGATGTTCACATGTATGATCCATAATGAGTAAGCTTATATTAGGTTAGGTTCTATGTTTTCAAGATGTGCACCAACCTGACCATTACCATGGTGGAGTCCAAGGTGCGAGACCACCCTACTCTCATCTTTTGGAAGTATCTACAAGAGGTGGTATACAAACACATCTACAAAAATCCCAATTTTTGAGCTTGGATGGTTGACATGGCCAGAGCAAATTTCATTGCGGTGTTCAATGGTGACAAAAATAACCCAAGGAGTGTATGTATTGGGTTCCATTTCTAAAAGAACATGGTAGATACTACTAAATCATGTGTTCATCCCCAATATTGTGTTGAAAATGAAAAATTTGTTGTGAATATTTTTTTCCACCTTGGAGGCGATAAAACAAACCTCATTCGACATTGGTGACACACCGATCACATCAACCCTATTTAAATTTTGGAGCTTGATGCTTGGCTAGGTTGGTGGCATGCAAGAAGAACTTTTTGGGATATTTTTTGTTTTATGTATTTTGAACATTGTGTCCTCTATTCACGTTTTGCTAACGTGCAAACCATCCACATGATCCACCTTCCAAAAACTACTTGTTGTCCCTACAACCAACTTAAATGAGAATAGACACTAGACTTTGAAGACTTCATAGGGAAAGTCAAAAATAGAGATTTATAATACATGTGTCATTGATTTAATAATGGCCATCGAGTAGATGATTAGAGCTACTACGTTCATACAGGAAAATACAAGGGTTCTGGCACAAATGACTCTCAGCTCCTAGATAAATTAACAAGGAAAACCACTCTTGCTCCAAATGCAATTGCAACAGCTGTTAGGAATGTGGTAAAAAAGGCACCACTATGAAAGACGGTACCACAATCGGTGACACTTGTACTATTCGCTTCTATAACTATGACTTCAACATAACTGACAATATATTTTGGAAGCCGAAATTTGATTTAAAGACAATTTCTTGAAGGTAGAGGCGATCTTTGACTAGTACCACTCCCACATGTGCCACTCTAGTGTTTACAAGAGAAACACCATCCTCAACCTCTAACGGTATTGGGAATGAAACCCCATCGCATATGGAGTACACGCCATATTCACAATGAGTTAAAAGATTGTGGCTTTTTGAAATTGTGTGGTTTTTAACGATAAAAGTCATTTAACATCGTGTTTTTATGAGCGGCATGAGAGTAAAGTCCCTTTTGCAAGTAAGTTGTGGCTTTTTGTAGAGGATTTAGGTTCAATTGTGGTTTTCAATTATGGATTACGAAAAATAATGTGGCTTTTGAGAGTCATTGTAGTTTAGGAAGGGCTTAAGCCACCTTAATTAATGTCAAACATATTTTAGTCCTAAACTTTTATGAGATGTGGCATGTGAAATGGTATTTAATTATGGCTTCTTACGATGGCTATCTAGTATATATGCAAGTTGTAACTAAAATGGGCATGGCTATAGTCCCATTTCCTAATAATTAGCAATTTTAGCTATTTAATTAGCATTTTCTAATATTAAAGGAATATTCTTTAGAATATATGTTTGAAAATAGAATATTCTTTAGAATATTCTATTTTGTATTCTACCCTTTAATAAATTATAGCATTCATTAAACAAAAATTAATAACATTATAAAAGTAGAAGGTATTAAATTATATAATATATTGCCTAATATAACAATTAAGGAAGAGCATAAGAGGTACATTATATAAATATTGATGTTGTTATTAAAATATTAATATTTAAATATAACATTATTAATTAAAAATTTGTAGTAGTAATAATATATATATAAAATCCTATAATAATATAGTCAATCTTCCATATCATTTTTAAATTTATATAGTTAAGTAAACAATTTGGTACTATTATTAAAGAGTTTATAATAATTATGAATATTAAATATATGATATTTTATAATTTTGTAATTGCTTTAAGCTTCAGAAAACATACATTCCCTTGTAGTTTTGTTAATCGTGACTTTATCAACGCTTTTTGACATCCACCCATATCGAATGGATTTAACATTTATAAAACATGCTGGGTCTTTTTGATTGGGAGACCATGTTTTCTCTAGGCATCCATTATATCTTTCGCTCTCCTTCTCGTGTCGCCTTTTTTGTGGTTTGAACCATGCAACCTTAACAATACTATTTTTTGTGATTACTTCAGGTGTGTCGATAATTTGACCCATCCAAATAGGTGATTATATGACGCATCTGGAGTAATGAAAACCATCATTAGTTTTTGAAGATCCTGCAGCAATCAAAGTATGCTTTAGGTTTTTGGTTCCTTTGTCCAACAAAGTGTGGGGTTTGCACTTCCACATCACTACTGGCTTCTATGTCGTCTGTGCTCAGTGATGTCATTTCAATCTCCTCTCGCCACCTTGATTTAGGCCAAAAAGGGTGTTGCAATTCTGTACTTGTGACAGTAGGCCCTTCCAACTCTCGAACAACAGTCTCCCAATAGTCAACCACATGCTTATATAGTTCTGAGTAACCAGTTGCCTTATCAGAATTCTTTGGCATCATTTTTGAACCCATGCCATATATTTTTTGATGCCATCAATAATAACCTCTTGTTCCTTGAGCTGGGCACTCAATGGAATAGGGTCTGGTTGTCCTTCTGGGAGAAGTGGCTTTCCATTCTCTCCACTTTTGAAGAGCATTAACCCCTCTTTCGGTAACCACTCCTGCTCTGATGGCCGTAACTTGTACTGCATAATAGGTATACCATCTCGTATGGAGAAAAAGAATTGTAGCGGCACAAGGTGACCAACTAAAGAATCACTCCCCTCTTTTATATACTCCTTGAGAAATTTTTTGAAGTCTGGCACCTCAGTCACAAGCAAAGCACAACTTTTTTTGGAGATGCAATTTTCAAAAAGATTCATCATATGCGGTAAGGTAAGTGCACTTGTCCTTTTTGTAGAGTTGGAGACCTTGCTGAAGAACGCATCAATATCTTCATGAGTGTGACCAACCATAAGAAAACTGAGCGTGATTATTTCAAACACACCTTTGGCAACAAGCATTGACAAGTATGCTAGCACATATCTAGAAAATAAAAGTAAGTATGAGCTTGAGAAACCTTAAGTAAAATGATTTACCTATTTTTGTTCTCGCCTGCACAATTATCCATCTGTAAAAGCAAATGACGAGGAAGCTTATTTGATGTTGAGGACACATGTACACTATTTGAGCTAGATCCCTCCACTGAACCTGAACTCTCAACAGGGCCATCTGTTTTTTGTGCAGTTGCTGACAATGCCTCTCATATTCCCAAGTAGCCTCAAGTGCAGACGTGTTCATGAGAGCATTATGTAAAGGTTGAAGGTGTTGTTTCTTCACTTTGAGATCACCGATAGGACTTGTCTGTGAGTGGGCTTCAAGGTTTCTAAAACACATGGCCAACACCCAATAGTGAAATTGGAGTCGCTAGACCAATGTGGAAGTGAAAAGTGTCCATATGATTCACAACCGTGTCCATGTGTTAGCACACATGTCAATGAAATCGGAAGTTTCATGACATTTCCAAGGCACTTTGGTGTTGCAACGAGCTTTGGAATGCTGGTCTTTGAATGATCCATCTTGTCATGGATCAAGCACAGGTACTCTGATGGGTGTGACATAGAAAGCATGCGGTGTGCATAGTACTGAGACCGGCAAGTTTGTTGCGCAATCATGTGGGCCTCCATCTTCTTTTGAATGGCAGTGATCTCCACCAAGGTTTTTGCACAAGCCTCTGCAGCCTTCAATGATGTACAAGTGTCACACTTGGAAAAGCTAGAGTGTTTTGCAATCTCCACATCCTTAAAATGAGTATTCCATATGTTGTTGAAGGTACCAGCAATTGCTTGCAGCCCCATCAAGCTGAGGCACTTGTTCACATGTTCACACAGCTTCAATTGAGTGTAGATCGAAGGCAAAACCTTGAGATTTTCCTGACCCCTGCATTTGTGGTTCGGCATTTGTGAGGCATCCTGTTGCATTTGCTTCCACAAAAGCCTTGAGTATCTCTATGGCTGCCATAATGTGAGAGCGGGTTTTGACCAAGCCAGTGTTCCCATGTACTGAGGTTCGCGCTCCATCTAACCACTCATCCCTCCGACGGTAGAACGTGGTCTTTGGAATCCCATATATACTGTACCAAGCTTTGAAGCAGATGGCCACCTTATTAAATACCATGGATGTACTCTATAACCTGTGTCCGAAGCCATTCCATCAATACACCCAGTTAGTGCAGCATATACAAACTCATGCCTTTGCTTTTGGGTGAGCGTACGAAAGACATGTCTACATTGGGTAATTTCATTCCGGTCTGCCATTTGACAACACTTCTTCTTGCAGCAGTCAATCGTGGAAATGCTCGTAACACTTTCGGAAGATGTAGGATCCATCTTCATCCTCTTGCTGAAACATGTAGGGGAAGATCTGCAACCCATGAATCGCCTTTTTTCTTACAATAGGACCAATGCAAGGAACCTCTTCAAATATGGGTTGTTCTTCTGGGTTGTTATTATTGATATCCAACCCAGAATATGTTGAACCATCTTGCCATTTTAATTCAGATGTTCGCCACCTCACGAGGGATCCAGGATGCAAAGTGCCATTAGGTGAAACCTCTGTCACAACTACACCCACGAAGTCGGACCCTAGTTTCTCTTCTGACACTGCTTCCATTGATTTATAGCTGTGATGATGCCTCTCCCAACCTCAATCTCATGAAGAAAGAGAATCACCTCATCCATCACAGCAGGCAAGCCATCATCTGGAAAACTCGTGCTACTGTTTGTTTGTGACTCTGTATATTCTGTGTCAGCCTTGACTTCATCCAAATTCCACAATACAGGAGAACCCTCCTCAAATTCCATTTCAGAACCTCAACATGCTTGAAAATGGTGTTCACCCATACGTACACACAAGATCCTTGGGCAATATTGTGACATGATGCATTATCATTCGAACTTCCACAGTTCCAGTGCAAACTATCTCGTTGTTCCGAAGAAGACATACTTTATCTCCAGTATTATACATATTGTCCTACACATAAATAATTGTGTTATTTATGATATATGTTTATGCAATATTTGTAAGAAATCATAACTGCAGTTGCTTAATAATATGCATGTGCAATAATACATAATTATATATAAAAATAATATCTCATGCTTTATTAATATAACTGATGGGCGGGATTAATCCCGCCGCAGACTTACCCCTTCAGAGTGAGTCGGCGGGATTAATCCCGCCACCAACTCTACCCCATCGGAGAGAGTCGGCGGGATTAATCCCGCCGCCGACTCTACCTTGTCGGAGAGAGGCGGGATTAATCCCGCGCGGGCTCCCTCAGACGAGGAAGTACCGGCGGGATTAATCCCGCCGCAGACTCCCTCCGACGAGGAAGTAGCGGCGGGATTAATCCCGCCGCGGGCTCCCTCCGACTAAGAAGTACCGGCAGGATTAATCCCGCCGCCGGATCTTCCTCGTCTGTGAGAGTCGGCGGGATTAATCCCGCCGCAAATTCCTCCGACGAGGAAGAGGGGGCGGGATTAATCCCGCCCACAACACTGACGACGGAGAATAGGCGGCGGGATTAATCCCGCCCACAACTCTGACGACGGGGAATAAGCGGCGGGATTAATCCCGCCCACAACTCTCTCCGAAACTATGATTTCAAAGAGATTCGGGATGAATTCTGCCCACAAATATTTAAAACAGGGAAGTAGTGGCGAGATTAATCCCACCACCCCTTCTTTGCCTCCTAAAATGGTTGGCGAGATTAATCCCGTCGACAACTCTTTCTAATAAATTCAAGTAAATCATTATCAGTTGAGAGAGTTATCGGCGGGATTAATCTCGCCGCTCTTTTTAAGAGGCGGAGAAGCATTGCCCGAACTAATTCTGCCATACTATGAAAGAGATGGTGGCGGGATTAATCCCGCCACCTCTTCAAAAGGCAAAAAAAATGGCCGGATTAATCCCGCCGCCCCGGCTAACCGAGAATATTAAGTTAAAAGTATATTTAAACGGATAAATCCCTAACAGAATATATTGTAATCCTAATGCATTCCTAAATCCCTAAATTCTAAAATTTAAGAGAGAATGTAAGAGAGGTTAATCTTTATAAATATATCTAAATTTGTTTATAATACTTACTTGTAAACAGCACTGAAGGCCGTGCTTTCCTATAAACAATAGCGCACCCAATTTAATATCGCTCCTGAGCTGATCACTAAGAAGAAAAAAGAAAATCTGAAGAGTGAAAATGAAGAAACCCTTGCCGGAGAAAGAACCAGATCTGAATTTGAATGGGAAATTAAATTATTTTCAAATTTACATGTCAGACTGATAATACTTATGTCAGAAATTCGAAATTTTTGAAATAACAGAAAAGAAAATTTAAGATGAGTTGAAACAAATAACCGACAGTCTGACATATATACTCTCCAATTCCAATGAGTGTTTTAAAATTGCATTTAATGTCATTCAAGTGCTTCAAGCTGTTTAATATTACGAAATTTTTGTAATTATTCTACATTCTTATATTTAAGTATATATTATTAAGTTTATATTATATATATATATATATACACTAATACAATAAATAAATTGATATATTATTATGTATCATTTAAAATATATTCATAGTCTGTTTATTATTATTATTTTCTTAATTACTCGAGTAATTAATTTACATTTCCTACTATTAATGGGATATTCTTTGTTATTTTCTTAATATTCAAAGAATATTCCAGTATTAAACATGATTATCATAATTAAATTAGTCTTATTCTTAATTATCTCAGTAATTATTCTACATTTGTATATATTAATGGGATTTTCTCAATTAATTTGTTATTATTTCAAGAATATTCTAGTGTTAAACCTTATTATCAATTTAAATTAATATATATTATTAAAATATATATGGCTATATATTAATAAATCATATATTATTATGTATAATTTAAAATATGTTCATAGTGTGTATATTAATATTATTTTCTTAATTATTCGATGTTTGTTTTGCACATATTATATATAAACACAATCATAAATTTATATATACATGTGCACACACATTAGAAGCACTTACAAAGACACATATGCACACACATGCACATTGCCCTAAACCAAACTTGAGAAATTATATGTTGCTTCTTTATTGAAAAACATCATGTTCAACGCATGTATGATTATATGTACTCAGTGTGTGTATGTAACACATTGAATTTACACATGTAATATATATGTATGTCTGTGTGTATACACGTGTGTATGTATATATGTGTACTAATATAATATATGCAATGTGTACGATTTTATTTGTTAACACTCTATCTCTTCTTTCATACATACACAGTGTCACCATGCATAATCCCTTCTCTCATACATACACACCATGACATGATCATGATCCATAATATGTAGCCTGTCTCTTCTCTCATACGTACACACCATGCATGATCCATAATATGTACTGATGTTACAATATTATGTAATATGTATAATGTATATTTGTGTATAACACTCACTCCTCTCATACATAAACACCATGCATGATCCATCCTAACCCTAAACCCTACATTGAATTTACACATGTAATATGTATGTATGTCTGTGTGTATACACGTGTGTATGTATATGTGTGTACTAATATATCCAATGTGTATGAATTTAATTTGTTAACACTCTCACTCTTCTTTTATACATACACACCATGCATGATCCATGTAAATATGTACTGTTTCTCTTTTTTCAAACATACACACCATGTATGATCCTGTACTCTGTCTCTCTAATATTAATATATACTAATATGTATGTATGTCTATGTGTATAATACTATGTGTGTATATATGTATCGCTGCACGTGAAACTTTAACACTCTCATGGACACACACGTGTTAAACCCTTGCATGATATTTATTCTTGGGGTGTATGTGATACACCCACGCACATGCACATGCTGATAATATAATAAAAGAATATTCGTTTAGGGCGAATCTATAGTTTATTCTTTTTAGGGTTTAAGTATATTCTTAAAAGGAATATTCGATTAGGGTTAATATATATTCTATTCCTTTTAGGGTTTTGGTATATTCCTAGGGTTTGTAAGGCGGCGGCGGCGGCGGCGAAATTTCCTTCTCTCTCTCACACAGGTGAGACCTCTCTCTCTCTCACACGCACACTCCTCTGCGTTTATTTGTGATATTTATTTATTTTTATTCACATATATATTTATATGTGTGTGTATCTTAATAATATAATTTAGATCTTTATCTCTCGCACACTCGTATACATATATACACACATAATATATATATATATATATATATATATATATATATATCTCCTCTCTCTCTCTCTTCTTTATAGATCTCTATCTCTTGCACACACACGCACACTCGTATACATATACACACACAGATATATATATATATTTATATATATATCTGTATATATATATATATATATATATATATATCTCCTCTCTCTCTCTCTTCTCTATAGATCTCTATCTCTCGCACACATACGCACACTCGTACACACACACACACACACACACACACACACACACACACACACACATATATATATATCTCCTTCTCTCTCTCTCTTCTCTATAGATCTCTATCTCTCGCACACACGCACACTCGTATACATATACACACACACAGATATATATATTCTATTTATTTATCTATATATATGTGTGTGTGTGTATCTGTATAATTTTATTGATTTGTTAATTGTATCTCTCGCACACACACGCACACTCCTGTATATATATGTGTGTGTGTGTGTGTTTGTTTATCTGTATGATTTTATTTGTTTCACACACGCATACACACGATATACATATACACACACATATATATATATATATACTTATGTATACATACATATATTATGTGTATCAATATCTGTATAATTTTATTTATTTATCTATATCTCGCACACAGACGCGTATATACATATATATATACATATATATATATGTGTGTGTGTATATGTATAATTTTATCTGATTTGACTATCTCTAGCACACACACGCACTCTCCTACACACACATATACATATATATATATATCTGTGTGTGTGTGTGTGTAGCGGCGGGATTAATCCCGCCGCTATATGTGAGACGTGTGTAGCGGCGAGATTAATCCCGCCGCTATATAATTAGCCACTCGGCGGCGGGATTAATCCCGCTGCTCATTCGTTACCCTTGTGAGCGGCGGGATTAATCCCGCTGCCTATGCATGCCTTGCGCGGAATCGGGCGGGATTAATCCCATCAGATTCCGCGCAGGGCATTGGCGTCCAGCGGGATTAATCCCGCCGCCTAGGGCCGAAGTGAAGGGCCTGGGCGGCGGGATTAATCCCGCCGCGTACGCATGCCCTACGCGGAATCGGACGGGATTTATCCTCCGCCATTGGCCTGCCTAAAGGGCCTAGGCGGCGGGATTAATCCCCCGGATTTCGCACAGGGCATTGGCGTTCGGCGGGATTAATCCCGCCGACTAAGGCTCGAGTGAAGGGCCTGGGGGCGGGATTAATCCCGCCGCGTACGCATGCCCTGCGCGGAATCGGGCGGGATTAATCCCGCCACCGCGCGCGCCCGGCCTTCACTCGGGCCCTGGGCGCGCGGGATTAATCCCGCCCCCCGCCCTTCATCGGGCATGCGTACGCGGCGGATTAATCCCGCCCTAGGGCCCAAGTGAAGGCCGGGCGGCGGGATTAATCCCGCTGCCCTGCGCGGAATCGGGCGGGATTAATCCCGCCGCCAAAGGCCTGCCTAAAGGGCCTAGGCGGCGGGATTAATCCCGCCCGATTTCGAGCAGGGAATTGGCGTCCGGCGGGATTAATCCCGCCGCATAGGGACCGAGTGAAGGCCCTGGGCGGCGGGATTAATCCCGCCGAGCCTTCAATGCCTGTTGGAGGAATGAATCCCGCCACCCTTCCTTTTTCTCCATTGGTGAGTCGGACCAATCCCAAACGTTTCTGTCTGAGACGTAGAAGGTTTACAACATACCAATGGAGAGAACTGGGAAGGGTGGCGAGAATTCATTTAACCATCCCTTACATGGTGGGCGAGATTAATCCCGCCTCCTTTCTGGAGTCACTGAAGGGGTGTGCCAAATAAATCCTGCCCAGTTCTCTCTGAGACCGAGAAGGGTGGCAAGATTAATTCCGCACTCCCGTTCAAGGCCTCCAGAAAGGTGGCGAGATTAATCCCGCCCACTCTTTCAGGAGGCATTGAAGGGGTGGCGAGATTAATCCCGCCGCACCTTCCATGTGAATATATATGTGTATTAGTATATATAAGTTGCATATCTCATTTTATTTACTTTTATCATCTTATCATAATATTTCGAGTAAAAGCTAGGAATCTATGTAAAACTGTCCAGAGCTCACATTTGTGGTGGTTCTAAAACGAAATGTTATCTTTCTTTTGCACTAGCACAAATGTGAGCTTTGGACAGTTAATTCCGTCTACTTCTCTCTGTGTATTATTTTTGTATATTCGGGTTTATACAAGTGTGTGTGCGTTTTTATATGATTTGTATTCATAGTGTATTATTTTGCAGAAGGACGATTTATTAAACAAGGAGATCGAGTCATTAGTATGGAGTCGTCGTCAAATTCTGGGTAAGAATTAAAATAAAATCTGTTATACTCGGATACTTGAACTAATCATTTTTGTATTCAGATGTGGAATTGAGGTGACATTAAAGACGAGAGCAGGAGAAGAGATGGGCAGGGGGATTCTGGAATCAACTTGGCCATATTTCAAACTAAACGGGAAGCGCATTGGAACAACCATGGTTGCTGTCAAACTAACCTCTGTCACATCGCATGGACAAGCAAAACAATGGAAAGTGGGTGTGCTAGTCAAGCATCCGAAAGCATGCTGTGAACCCAGATTGAACGATGCTCGACACATATGCCTTGTTCCATCCAATGTCACGTTCTCGGATCCAGAGGTCGCAGTTACAACATTAATTTCGGGTGGTTTTGTCGACTTGTGGATAATGACGTTCACGTGTTCACTAATGATGTTGACCTTGGAGTTCTTCTTCAACTCAACGAAAGCCCATCTATGGAGGGGATCCATCTGGATGTCTACTTCGAAGATCTTCAGACTCATCGAGTAGGTGTATTGTCAGGAGATATTGCTTCACAATACAGAAAATCAGCAAGTGGAGCAATCGTCCCTCTTCACATTGAAGAAGAACACAGCGACATCATAAAGGAGATTGAGAGGGTGGCTTGGTCTCAGGTTCTTTACAGATCACGTTCAATTTGCTTAGAAATTTCGGGAGCTGGAAGAGTGTGCCGAGAACACTTAGAACAGCATCAATCGGGGATCACACATGTTGATTCGGATCGTAAAGAAAATCATTAGTCGTTTTGTCAGCTGCACCTGTGGCATCCATGCTGCAATAAGCCACAAGGAAATGATGTTGGATGATAGATTTCCTGTAGGGTTAAGTATTGCAGCGTCAACCCAAACTTCAATTACAGGCCACTCAATCAGGAACGTGTAGCTGAGCTCATGGAGAAGATGAAGGACGACAATTCTTACACCGTTCCACATAATGCTGTTTTGTGCGCATACTACGAGAAGAACAAAGGCGCTGACAAAGTGTGGATCACAACACCGAACAAATGAGGAAGGTTCAGACGGAGAATAGAAAATCCAAAGTACTACATCATTAGTGGCCAGCACACAATAACGGCAGCCCAACGACTTCTCGACGAACCACAACAAAGGAACGATGGCAACAAAACTTTCCGAGCATACCCGTGAGAAGCTGACGAAAAGATCGGCATTTTTAGCGAAGCCGAATCTCACAATCGAGCAGTACCATAAGTTATCGGCGGAATGGGACGCTGCAGACACCAACCACTACAACAGCAAAATATGGGAGAAGTTCAAACACACGCGAGCCGTGTGGGAATCTCTTCAGCGACCACAAAGAGCTACCGCAGGGAATACACAATCTGCGGAATACCGGGTAAGCAAATTGTTTGGGCGGGATTTATCTCGCCGGTATATTAATCTGTCTTTTTCCTCAGAGAGTTGAAGAAATTGTAGCAGTTGATTTTGCCCAGGTGGGCGGGAAGGAAACATCCTTTTTGATGATGTTGATTTCTTGTCCCGAGGATAGGATCTTTGAAATGGTTGGGGATTATGGAATCCTTTGCAAAAGGAACACTGAAGAAGAAGCAGACAAGTGAAGTGGAGCCCTCAGAGAAGTCTGCAAAGAAACCCAGTAAGACGCCGAAGGCTAAGTCTGTTCAATCTATAAAGGATGTAGACAACGATTTCAAGCTCACATGGTTGAAGCCTTTAAATGGAACAACGATGGAGGAGATGGAAGTCTTGGCTGATTTGGTGATTGATGGCAAATTACAGATTAACAACAGCCCCACCTCTCCTTTTCATCTCAAGGCAATGGAGTTGAAGACGGTCAGGCACTTCAAGGAGTGGTTGGGAATACACTGCCACAAACTGGGTTGGATTTCGCTTCAACATACGAAGAGGTCAAATATTTGCATGTGACAAATGATGATATGCTTGTCGAATGGGTGAATCAATCGGAAGATCTGGGCAAGAATCTATTGCACGCCAACGCCAAAAAGGAGAACATTGCGATGACGCCTTCTCTTATGGCAGTCCTTCAGCAGCGGAGAACCGAGTTGAACCTTATAAAGGAGGATGCTACGAATCACGACAAGCCCTACAGATGTTTGTTGTTGGATTCGGAGACTTTATGGGGTACATCACTGCTTGTAGGAAACCGTTTCAATTGTTCGTGATGGATCGGCGGGTGTCAAAAAATCCTTCGACAGACAGGACACTAGAGGATTGGTGGAGAAACTTAGCCGTGCAAGCATGTACAAAGAAGGTATTTATTATTGAATTCATACTTGCACTCTTGACTGATATCTACGTTTTCAGGTATTTATTTCTTGATTCTTGCTCATGTCACCGATACTTTGCCTTCTCCTTTGCCAAGAGGAATAAACATCGT
This sequence comes from Selaginella tamariscina, assembly GCA_003024785.1. Lineage (NCBI taxonomy): Eukaryota > Viridiplantae > Streptophyta > Lycopodiopsida > Selaginellales > Selaginellaceae > Selaginella > Selaginella tamariscina. The sequence continues at coordinate 534,747 of PUQB01000117.1, read as the reverse complement.
TGGACAGGATTTTATATGAATGATGCTGATCCGAAGTGCATTGATTCGGTTGTTCACTTGGTTGTTAGGAATGCGCCAAACATTTCAAACTTCCAAATGACTGGCCAGGCATCTGTTTGCACTCCAACGGCCCTGAACCTCCATCCGATACACCGATAGGGAGTGACGTATTCGGCAATGTACGTTATCCAAACATCACAAGTCAAGCGGCACGGAGCATCGTCAACTTGATCAGGGGTCCTCACAGTGATGCGTGGGTTTTTGACTACTGCACTAGGGGGTCCGTCTTGAAGGAGTGTTACCTTCGGCATACATGTGTATTTGCCGTTGAAAAGGATAAGACCATGGTTGAGGACCTGAACAAGTGGATAGATAGGTTCTCAACTGAGTACCCCAACGAATCCATAAAGGAGTATGAGAAAGTTCCCTCCAGATAAGTGCGATAGCTCTGAAGACGAATCTGGTTCAATGTCGGAGTCTGAGACGAACTTCAATCAGATATTAGACCGGAAGTTATCTCGAGGAGTACAGAACATTCGCACACTCCATTACCCATGGAAACATCAATAGAAGATGCAGAAGATCTTGAACCATCTCACAAGCGGCTTAGACCTTCTTCGCCTCACTCAGAAGGTAATAGCGAAGAAGAATTGTTAATGAATTGTTAGAGTGACGAATAGTTGTAAATGAGTGTAACATAAGGCATTTTTGTATATTTCGTTTATATTTGTACAGAAAATAAATTCTCAAGGATTAATGAAGCTTTTAGTTCAAACATGGGTCACACATTAACAAGGTAAATAATATACCTTGATAATTTTAAGGTCAGCTAATTATCATTTTGCAGATGTAATGAAACAATTGAGAACATGGATTTTCAGCATTGGCATGAGGTAAGAGAGGGGTTTGGCGACAATTTCTTGTGCCACATGTCAGAATGACAGAGTTCATGCAGGAAATGGATAATAATGCAGCTCAAAACATCGTTACCATGGGGGCCACTTCAGTTTTTCATCATCATTTTTATTGGCTTCAGTTCCGAAATCAATTTCTTCAGCGCATGCAATATCTGAATCTTGTAAGGATGATGTACAATTAAATGATGAAGGGATAGGCAACGAGATAGTGGCAACGGATAAATGTGAAAGGGAGCAAACAAGTGATTTGCAAAGTATTCAAGAGGCAACGCTATCTCATGTTACTCATGGCCATATTGTGTTGTTGGATGTCAATGGTGTTCTGCTTCATCGACAAAGGCCCGAGGATAGGAAAAAAGAAATCAAACAAGGAGATTTCATTCCTTGTCATGGTAAATTTCGATATGATATTATTTTTCGTCCAGGGTTGGATCGTCTCTTTCAAAAGCTTAAGGAGATGGGTGCGCTTGTGGGGATTTGGTCATGCATGCAGATTCATAACTTAACACCGCTGTTGAATTTGCTTAAGAAACATTGTAGTGTTGCAGAAGAGGTGATTCGTAAAGATTGGATTTTTGACCAGCGAATGTGTTATAAACCTCTCGAATTTCACAATATAAGAAAGGAAAGCAAGCCATACTTCTTCAAGAATGAAAGAATAATTGGGACTCATGGGGAGATCAGTCGCTTAAGGATAATGAAGAATGCACATATCTTAGTAGTAGACGACTCTCCTCAGAAGGCTATGCTCAACCAAAACATTGCTTGTATTCATCCAATCACTTTCGATCCATATTCTGATACCGATATCATGGATGAGCTAGTGAACTACTTGGATACGTGCCTCAGAAAGAAGAATCTCGAAAATTTTGTGAGCAGTATCCACCGTATCATACATTTCCTGAAGCTTTTCTTTCTCGTGATTTTGAATTTTATAAAATGAAGGATAGCAACCGGGCGCTTTATAATATTATTCTTAAGGAACGTCATTTTTAGATGAGCCTTTATGCAGACCTTCTTATACATCTTATGTATTAACAAGGATGGCAACTCCCAATTGCATTCGTGAGAGTGTTAGTGGTGGCAACAACATCAAGATATTGACCAAAATGATTTGATTAATCCGGAGAGTGATGATTTAGACAAAATGAGGAGATTTCTCTGTATGGTTAGGAAGAAAGTATTTATAAAAAATTAACATGTTGATAAGAAATGATTTCATTTGTAATTATGTTTGATAGTATTTCTTCATTATTGTAAACTATTTTTAGAATAATATGAATATTCTAAGATATTTTAGGAATATTCCTTACTAAGTAAGGTTATTGAAGGATTAATTAATTAATTAATTAATATTTAAGGCTTAATTACATATTAATTAAATGATTAATTAATAATTAAAACTTAAGTATTAATTAGTAATTTATTTTATATTCCCATTTTCACGTATCATGCCCACTTTAGTTACAACGTGCATATAGGAGCATCCCTTATATTATTGACAGGATTTTTGTTTTTTACTTCCTACTAAATCCCAATATTTACCCCATAATAAAGCTTCTTATTATGAGATTGAAATGTGTTAATAAAAGGTTGTCTCATAAGAAGTGACCACCTTCCTCCCTTCCTTCATTTATCCTTTCTCTTTCACACGTGCCACATTTTGATTAAGAAAATATTTACAAAAAATTTCAAATGTCCTTCTTTATCACATATTTTATATTTTGGCAACTTTAGTTTGTATACATCTATAGTATGCCCAGGATTTTTGCACTTGGCAAACCATACCTTGGTATTCAATTCCTTATACGTAGAACTATATTTCAAGGATTTTACCAACTGTAATAGCATTTTCTCATCAACTTTATAATCCCAAACCTTAATAGATTCTTCCTCATCATTTGAATTATCCTCTCTTCTTTTTGGACTTTATTTTTTCTTCAGATATATTCTTTATTTATCACCTCTTTTTCTCATAATCTTTTAAATGTTTTACAAGATCTTTCCTGTTTATTTCATGAATGGTCATTAATAATGCCTATATGGCTTCTACAATCCTTGCTTATATACCATTGAAGTAAAGCATCTTCCTTTACATTTCTTTTCATACTTCTTAAAACGGTGTGTATATTCTTCTATAGTTTCAATTTTTCCTTGTAGGATATTCCTAAGCTTTTTAAATGCTCTTCTAACAACTCTTCTTTTTAAAGTATTTTTTAAAAGCTTATATAACTTTTTCATAATCTTCTCTCACATCTTTTTCTAACTCATAATACCAATCATCTCACATCTTTTTCTAACTCATAATACCAATCAGATACATTTCCTTTTAATGTGTGAGGAAATATAAGCAACTTATCTGCATTACTATTTTATACAGCTTTACAACTTCCTCAAACTGTAATAAGTCTCTTTTAGGATTTTCCTTCTTTCTTGTGGAAACTATTAAGTACATCAATGTTCCTTTCAACATTCCGAAGAAAAGTGTCATATTAAACATTCTCGGTGGGCTTTCTCTACCACCTTCCTCCATACTAAGACGAAAACTTCCAAGAGATCCTCCTCTTGACCTACTATGAAATCCTATTCTTCAAGGAGTCCTTTCAACTCCTCTTCTCCTATAGTTTAGTAGTCACCATATTATATATCCTCCACACTTTTAGTGACACTTTTTCCTATTTGATCAATGAGTTTTATAAAAGCTTCTTGCCTATTAGCAAAATCTATTTGCTCAACATGGACAACATCTTTCTTAGCCTACCTATTATCTCTCCTTCTTGCTAGAGATGATTAAGATTATGATACTTCCAAGGCTCCATCCATCATCATATATATACACTTTTTTTCTCTCATAAATAAGCTTTGCTTTTTTCAAAGCTATTTCACATATATTTCTCCTCACTTAAGAATTTCATGAATTCTTACACAACAATGGTGAAATCCTTTCATGATCGCCATGTGTTAACATGGGTAACTTTCCTACGTGTAGAAATCATTATTCACAACATAGGAAAAGCTTTTTCAATTAAAGGTTATGGATTTCGACCTAAATAGCTCTATATATATTATCTCGTCTTTAAGGTCAAAGATAAGATTTTGCTTTGGCCATTGCCATGTTATAACATTTACAAAATATTATATATGTTATCTCGTCTCTAAGGTCAAACATAAGATTTTGCTTTGTCCATTGCCATGTTATAACATTTACAAATATCTTGCTCATAAAACAAGCATATAATCATGCACTTGCATTACTAAATAATTATAAAGAGATAGCAATTGTGGAGACTTACTTCTCTCCTAGAGACTCTCTCTCATGCATTTCTCTCTGCAGCTCTTCATAGCCTTCTCTCCCCCTTCTTGCCCTTCTTGTCCTAACCAAATCATGTCCTCCTCAACTGTCATAACCATTTGTTTCCTACTACTGTAGAATTTTTTTGTCTCCATAGGATTTTTCCTATCATCATAGTTTATCCATAGGATTTTGCTACTGCTACTTTCCTACTCCACCGTAGGAAAGTTCTATGTATGCTATGTTTCTACATGCTATATTTTGGCCTTTAATACCCTCCCTAGTGGCCAACTCCTAAGAATTTGTCTAAGCACTTGGACAAGAACAAAAAAAGATGAACTAAAAGAACCCCTCCATGCTACTGGCTTGCATGCTTATATAGTGGAATGGGTGGTACTTGTCAACTAGCTTGTCTATAGCCCTAGTGGTATCCTCTCATTGGGTGACTTCCATAAGATTGAGTATTGGTCAACTATCTTAACGTGCCTCCCCACACATGCCATTCTTTGCATTTTGGGTGGTTGGTCCACATGATCAAATTTAGCCTACTATCAGGGCCACCTGACACATATCCCGATCTATTAGTGCCACCATTCTGAGGTTGCTAGTGTCTACCGCCCACCCTAAGTCTCGACCACTATTTGGGTTGCACTCGTGCCTATTTGCTATCTGCTTTGGTGGTGTCAGTACCATGTTGGCATGTTGGCATGTCCTTGAGCCATGTTCTTAGCGTTCTTGACCCACTCCGAAGTGTTTGCAGTATGTGGCAGCTTCCTTCACCACCTCCAACTATCATTGTGTCCCTAACCTCGGTGGGCTTGGTCATGTTACCTGCTTCCTATTCTTGGGCTTGTTCAATCTAGGCTTCGAGCTTCTCAATCCACTCCTGCACCTGGTGTAGCTCCCCAATGGCATGCTTCTACTTCTATTGTAACTCGACTAATCTCCCTTCTAGAAGGGTTAGGCATTCCTGGATTCATGAATTCCAAGTAATTACAAAATATAATTTGAGGTTTTCATTAAATACATGTCAAACTTCACGTAGAATATTCAATGCACGTGTAAATCACGCGTCACGCAATATAATGCGAGAAACCTTCAATAATTATTAGGGTTTAATGCAAACCATTGTTTCTTGGGAGTTCAGTTTTGATCACTTATTAAGATTTGTGAGTCCATTTGCATATGGTAAGTTAAACAAATTTTCACAATCTCCTTCTCTATTCATTTATAAAATTTTCATTGTTCACTACATTTGTTTTCCCTTTCTTTTTTATTATATATATAGAGAGAGATAGAGAGAATTGAGATTATGCCATCCATCGCATCCATGGATGTCTATACACACTACATGTACATATATACATCTTAGGTGAAAAGCAATACATAATTCTCTTTTTCTTATCATGTAGGGTTTGGTAACATGTTTTAATAATTTATATTCTCTTTCTTGGTTTGCATGTTATAGAAATTTCTATATAAATAGTTTCTCTTTTTTCCCTTATGAATTGTAGCTTTCTTAGGAGATTAACGCTATATAAATTTACTAAGAAAACCATTTCAATTTCATTCATCATGGTTATAACATATCAATTTGATTATTACTGTAAATTCATGCTGGAGTTCTATCTTGTAGGTTACTTCTCTCCATGGCCTGCTCTACTTTCCATGGCCTCTCAAGGAAGGAGCTCCTTGAGAAGCTCTATCAAGTAGTATTGATACAAACAAGGTTGGATGCACTCAAGCAGAACTTACTGCAACAATACGAAGAGGACAAGTCCTGCTATGAGACACAACCATCTGCAGAAGGTGAATGTTTAGCAAAAAGCAAGGAGAATCAAGCCCTGGTTCTGTATACTGCACCTCACCGCGGGGATGAAGACCTGGTGCTGTATAGTGCACCTCACCGCGGGATGAAGACATGGTGCTGTATAGTGCACCTCACCAGGAGGATGAAGAGATGATGGCACCAAAGGAGGATCTAGTGTCGTATAGAGATCGTGAAGTATGGCTAGAAAAACAGTTGATAGCTTTAGATTTAAAGCACAGGGTAAGGATTCCGCAAAAATGAGCTGCAAAGCTTCATGAGCTGGGAGGGTCCATCACCATAATTGATCCCCATGGACAACATTTTGAAATTGGTATAAAACACTTTTCCAAGCCAGCAAACATTACCTACTTAACCAGCAAGTGGAAGAGTTACCGAATAACTAGTGGGAAGACTACAGGGGACATGGTATGTATATACCGCTACAATGGAAACTTTTATATAGAATAGCAAATTTGAGCACCAAAGGCTTCATTTGGCTACACACGCACATGCAGTAATATTCCACCAGGTGCATGTGTAAATACACAAAGACACATGCTTGCACATATACATATATTAAGATATGGTTAGTTCCCTCTCCACAACCAAGTTAGACTCCATTTATAATAAACTTAATAAAGTATTATAATTGTTAATTATTTAGCTTTGTAATGAACCTTTCCAAAATAATTTTCAATTTAGGATTATTGTGAAGTTTTAAAACTACTTCTATATAATATTATTTTGTTTACTACATTAAGATTAATAATACTTCATTGAAGTTCATTTCAAGTCAATTTTCATGTACAATGAGGACATATGCCTTAATCTGCTCAATTTTCAAATTAAGAAAGCAATTAGTTTGATCTAGACTCATTGTTATGTCATATAAAAACGTTATTTCTATTTCATTGGCAATTATAAAATACATAACAATAACTAATAATTGCCCCTAACAACTTATAATATTACCTTGAATTTGTGTAAATTCTATTGCTGAAACGAATTCATATCCTAAAAAAGCAACACTATAAGTATTATCCACTTCAATTTTTAAATGTAATTACTGTACGAATGTAACTCTTTTCAATATATAGACTTACACGTAACAAATATAAGTCAGCCATATATAGAGACACATATATATGTATATACCAATATATACATAGCGTGTATGTGTTATGTTGAGCGTGCTTCAAATGAGTATGCCTTATAACAACAACATCACTGTCTTGGATTCAAAGGATTGGAAGTTAGTCCCACCGTTTTGTACCATTCCATGCATGTCCCTCGTATACCATCAGCAAAGTCTGTTATTGTCCAGTCCCAAAAACGTTGACACCAATGCATCCATCTACATAAGTAAAACATTAGTAATATATTATGTACTCTACAATGTGTGTGCGTGTACACAGTGTGTAACTTGAGAATACTTGTAACAAGATATTACTGTTTTCTCGACTCAAGATCAAGTTGTTTTATACTGCTCACGTGGATATTCTTCCTTCTTTCGCTGACTGCATGGAATATACATATTGTCATTCAATATGCAAGTAATTAATTAAGAACATAAAAGAGTGATATGTATAATAATTGTAATAGTCAGTAGCAAGGATAACTCACCCACACACCTGAGCAGCATCATGTTGGACTCCCCTCTAACAAGCGTTGCTTTCTGTGGACTGGTATGAGGGTTGGAGCTACTTGCAAGCCTAACCAAGACTCTTTTTCCCTGAAGACCAATAATCACTAGAAGCTATAATACATGTCAATGTTAATATACATTTATGTTTATAGTATAAGAAGTCTCATGCGCAGCCATTGATCAAAAAAGTTAAACCTTTAATAAAACTAAAAAGATGAACTTTTTTAAGCATCTCAAAGAATATTTTTCCTGATTTCTATCCAATTTGGCTTACGACAAACAACCAATAATTTATCCACTAATTCATGATATAAATTGTTGACTGCAACGCTATTATGTATGATATATATGTACATATATTAACTAAAGAATGTGTGTGTGCATGTTTATGCACACATTGTTTTGTGTATATATATATATATATATTTAAAACAAATAAATCTATATTTTGACATATGTTATGCACAAAGCAATATGTTAAGATCATATTTAATTTGTATTTGTAGTTGTGTTTTTTTCTTTGGGCATATATAATAAGAAAAACACCAAAAACAATATATATTGTGAAAATTGAGAGATTAAATGAAAACGCAAGATTATGGATTATAATTATAATATAGAATCTTAGACAAAATATGCGTCAGCAAGGTCCAATGGAATATGGATTGCACAAAAGTTATCACAACAGCAACAAGGAAGTTATGTAATTAATTAGATAAGGCGTACTGGACCAAGAGTACGGGCATGAATAAACTAGGAAGGAATCCCAAGTATATTGATTATTGTATTATGTGTCTTGTGTGGACATAATATAAGCTCTCATTTTTACTCTCACTTCGTCTTAATGCTTGTTTCACTACTTCTTAGTATACCTTTTCTAATAATATATGTTACATACATTATTTTATTCTGACCTTCTGAAGTATGATCTCTACCTTATTCCGTTCAAACTCTTATCACTGGTTGATTGTGGCAACTACAACTATGTTTCTAAAGTTAAGAAAATTTTAGTTTAACATTATGGTGACCATGGAGGGATTCAAATCCACAACCTTTAGATTCAAAGTACAAGGGCACGAACACGGTGGTGAGGAGAGTCTATACCAAATTCAAGAAGAATGTAACTCAATGGGCAAAAAGTTCAAGAATAGGGCAAAATCATGTGACGACTATATGAGCAACTCAAGGTACTAACCGATATGGTTCAAACGCAAGGCAAGCAAATCCGGTATGTCCTTACTAAGCTAGAGAGTTTGAATTTAACAAGTACTTCTACCGCCGAAGAATATGAGGAAATCTGGAAACTCCTAGAAGTTGAAGGTAGTGGTTGCATTTATTTGCGCACTACAGCAAAATTGTCTTAAGGTGGCATGGGGAGATGCAATAGTTCTAGTTCGGGATGTTAGGATTATATTTAGTCATCTAGGCATTTGTAGTTGTGTTTCTTTCTTGGGGCATATATAATGAGAAAAAAACACAAAAAACATATATACATGTCAACAAGGTCTAACGGAATATGACTTGTGTAAAAGTTATCATAACAGCAATGAGGAAGTTATGTAACTAATAGGATAAGCTCAGAAGAGTTACAATACATGCTACTATTGCACCAAGAGTATGGATATAAATATACCATAATAGGATTAGGAAAAGATATTGATTATTATACTATGTCCTTTGTGTAGACATAATATAAGCTCTCATCTTATTCACTTCGTCTTATTGCTTATTTCACTGCTTCCTAATATAAGTTTTTCTCTCCGCTACTGCGGTAAGATCCACAGTATTACTACTTGCTACATACTTTACCATTCTTATTTTATTCCAACCTTGTAAAGTTTGATTTCTATCTTATTATGTATCCACCTTATTCCGTTAAATCCCTTATCATGGCTTGACAGTGGCAATCACAACTATGTTTTTAGGCTTAAAAATTTTTTAACTTAACACAATACAATATAGCTATGTGTGTTATGAAAACACACAGTTAACTAAGCTAGAAAATACTTACTTTTACAATTTTACAATGTATACACATATGTATCAATCTAATATGTATACAATGAGAATTGCCTACCTTGGCTTTTCAAGAACATGTCGAACATCAATATTAACAATGGGTGTGTTCAGAGTAGAATGCTCCTCATATATCCTAAAAAGAGAGCAGTAAGTATTCGTATTTATACTGCTACATAAAGAATCGTACATGACTTGGTATCATATGAGATACAATCGTATCTTGCCAACATTATATACCTATTATTTTATCGTTAGACCAGCACAAAGAATTGTTTATAAGTAAGCTATTATGTGGTTATGTACAGCATCATAATATTTATTCTGTGGATATCAAAGTATATCATAATGTAATTTATAAAGTACAAATTAAATATATTTTTGTTTTGGCAAAATGAAAATTGCATATATATAAGATACTAGTTTTCATGATCTAACGCTTACCATCTTCGTCAAGGTCTCATGTTCTCTCATGAACTCCCATGGATCGAGATAACCCACTTGGATTTTTTTGGACATATACCACTTTCTGGCTGTGATCGATTGTTTCTCCTCAGTGTGATACTCGGATTTATTTAGCTGCACCCTTCCTTGGTGCCATTCCTAATTACAAACCCTAGCACCATCTAATTCATAAGCTAATAATAAGCTAAACAATATAAACTTAGTGTTTAACGTAAACTTACTTTAGTAAACATGACACTTGATTTCATACCTTGTAACTAACTATGAAGCTTAAGTATATGCCTTAAGTCCCATAAGTGGCTGCGTTAACTTTAAATCAGTATTCACCTTGAAACCACCGCCTAAAGTTAAGTCACACTTCCTCTTTCATTCTAGAGATTTTCCTTTAGAATTTGCCCTCTATTCAATTCTAATTTTCAAAAATCTTATTTTCTTTTCCTCACATAAATTATATTTCAGTCGTGGACTATAACTTATAATATATAGCTTAGTTGTTGTAGAATGAGGGCTGTGAAATACAAATTCAATAGCTTATTGGAGGATATAACTTATGGAGATAACTTAATTAATTTTATTACTTATGCAATTTTAAATTTAAAAAGAGTATGTCTTTAATTTTTAAACTATATGTTATTTTTATATAGTTCAATTTAAAATATTATTTTAGATTACTATATATTCAATTAATTAAAATTGCATTATTAAATTTAAAATCAAATTTATAAATTATAAGTTTAAATCTTTAATTCTAATTTGAAAATTAATAGTGGAATTTTCATGTTCCCACTATTGATTTAAATATTAAAATTAAAATTTATCAATTTACATTTAAAATGCTATGATGTATAACCCTTTGTTGCTTTATTAATGTGTTGCCATCGCTATTAAAACTAATTCACTTACATTTAACATAATTTACTTTTGCCTTAATAAAATTTTATCAGTTTGATTTTCTTAGTCACTATATGATATTTTATTTATGAACCACCAAGAACTACATAATATAAAATTTCTTTAAAACGTGCAAACCTTTATATGCTAAATTTATAGTAGAGGATTTCTATATACGTGCTTGCATTTGTATGCCTCAATATGACGTGACTTATAATTATCTAAATGCTTGAAAAGAACTGTATGGTTTATGAAAATGTATAGCTCACATATAAATTACATCCTTTCTAGGTTTTCAATTTAATCCAAGTTTTATTGCTTCAGCTTTTTTAGGAATATTTTCATTATAAAAAGTCTTTCACAACTTTAAATATCATCCGATTAAGGATTCTCACTGTGGTATAATAATACCCTACTCTGTGTCTTATGCTTACGATCTGGTGAAACAAGACGTCAACTACATAAGTATAGAATTGTTCCATCACATATTGAAGCTGCCAATATATACTCGCTAACGTCACCTCAAGAAAACATTAACAAAAAGAAGAAGAAGTTAAACTTTTAATTAAAAAACAAGATGAACTTTTCTAAGCATCTCAAGAATATTTTTCCTGATTTCTATCCAATTTGGTTTACCACAAACAACCAATAATTTATCCATTAATTCATGATATAAATTGCTGACTGACGCTATTACGTATGATATATATACGTACATATATTAACTAAAAATGTGTGTGTGCATGTTTATGCACACATTGTTTTGTGTTATATATTATATATATATATAAAAATAAATCTATATTTTGACATATGCTATGTGCATGATGTGTAGCAGCCTTACTTTAGACTTTCAGCAACTCTTGTGTGTGTGTGTGTGACAGAGAAGGAAAATTTATTATGGTATTTGTTAAATGATTGTTAAGAAATAAAATATCACACTATTATTTCTACATTTTAGGCTATGTTAATGATATACTATATGTTAAGTTTGATACTATGTTTTATTTAAAATATTGTAATTGTAAGAAAAAAAAAAAAAAAAACCCATTAAAACACTAATCTAAATATATATTTATCAAGGTTAGAAGACTTAAATATTAATAATACAGTATTTTTAAAGTAAGTTTCAGTGAGAGTTTATTCAACATGTGTCTTTAATTAAATTTATTCTTAAAATTAATAATGTATATATCGTTGTATATTATTAAGATTTCTTTAAATTTTAAATTATATTTATCATAAATTATCATTAATAAAATAAGAATGGCATGTTTGTGTGTGTGTGTGTGTTTTACATATACATACATATTCTAATGTTAGGAACGTTACACATTATAGAAAGTGTCACGATGATGTTAAGTTCAAAAGTTAAATAAAGAGAAAGCAAATATAATTCATTAATTACAGAATATAATTTTCATTAAATAATATGTTACATGCATGTCAAACATCACGTAGAATATTCAATGCACGTGTAAACCACGCGTCGCGCAATATAACGCGAGGAACCTTGAAATAATTATTAGGGTTTAACGCAAACCATTGTTTCTTGGGAGTTCAGATTCAGTTATAGTTCTGATTACTTATTAAGATTTGTGAGTCCATTTGCATCTGGTAAGTAAAACAAATTCTCACAATCTCCTTCTCTATTCATTTATAAAATTTTCATTCTTCACTGCATTTGTTTTCCCTTTCTTTTTTATTAGAGAGAGAATTGAGATTATGCTATCCATCGCATCCATGGATGTCTATACACACTACATGTACATATATACATCTTAGGTGAATAATTCTCTTTTTCTTATCATGTAGGATTTGGTAACATGTTTTAATAATTTATATTCTCTTTCTTGGTTTGCATGTTATAGAAATTTCTATATAAATAGTTTCTCTTTTTTCCCTTATGAATTGTAGCTTTCTTAATCTCATTCAGGAAATTAACGCTGTATAAATTTACTAAGAAAAACCATTTCAATTTCATTCATCATGGTTATAAATACATATCAATTTGATTATTACTGTAAATTCATGCTGGAGTTCTATCTTGTAGGTTACTTCTTTCCATGGCCTGCTCTACTTTCCATGGCCTCTCAAGGAAGGAGCTCCTTGAGAAGCTCTATCAAGTAGTATTGATACAAACAAGGTTGGATGCACTCAAGAAGAACTTACTGCAACAATACGAAGAGGACAAGTCCTGCTATGAGACACAACCATCTGCAGAAGGTGAACGTTCAGCAAGGAGCAAGGAGAATCAAGCCCTGGTTCTATATACTGCACCTCGCCACGGGGATGAAGACCTGGTCTTGTATAGTGCACCTCACCAGGAGGATGAAGAGACGATGGCACCAAAGGAGGATCTAGTGTTGTATAGAGATCGTGAAGTATGGCTAGAAAAACAGTTGACAGCTTCAGATCTAAAGCACAGGGTAAGGATTCCACAAAAATGGGCTGCAAGGCTTCATGAGCTGGGAGGGTCCATCACTGTGATTGATCCCCATGGACAACATTTTGAAATTGGTATTAAAACACTTCCCCAAGCCAACAAACATTACCTACTTAACGAGCAAGTGGAAGAGTTACCGAATAACCAGTGGGAAGACTACAGGGGACATGGTATGTATATACCGCTATGATGGAAACTTTTATATAGAATAGCAAATTTGAGCACCAAAGGCTTCATTTGGCTACACACGCATAATCCACCAGGTGCATGTGTAAATACACAAAGACACATGCTTGCACATATACATATCCTCTCCACAACAAAGTTAGACATGTCTTAACGGATCCCAACAAAGTAAAAATAGGGTGAGTTAAATGTAAGCAAAAATATAGAAATTAAATAAAATATTAATAAGGAAATAGAATAGTAATATAAAAAATTCTTAACTGAGAATAACTTTAGACTCTTACATATACCACTTCTCAATATGGAAGCGTATTTATCTAGGAGTACATGGATGTTTATAAGTTCTATAACCTTTACATGGCACGCGGTGTGTGTTTTGTTTTTAGATGTATCTCTTCTTGTATGTCATTAAACACAAGGGTGGAATAAATTCACCAAGTTAAGGATAATAAATTCACCAAGTTAAGGATAATAATTAGGAGTCATTAAATTAGGAATAATAACTAGATTAAAAGTTAAAATTTAAGAATAAAATTATCAGATAGTCAAAGGTCTACCTTAGGAATAAATTCACAAGTTCACTTTCATAACTGAAAATCATGTGTATGTGTGATATTAGGTCATTAAATAGTTAATCCAAAGCATGGATAAATCATCAGGTTAAGAATAATAATTAGATTCAAATTAGAAATAAACTCATTAAATTAAGGATCCAACTTAAAAATTAAAAATTTATTAATTAATTAATTAATATTAAATAATTAAACCCACCAACGGTGGGCATGTGTACTTAATCAATATAGAAAATTCTTTCAAATTTGCATAAATATTAAGAATTAAAATCACATGCATAATTATAGGTTTAAATATTTATTTTCTCAATGACATATGAATGTTAAGAGGTTATAGATTTTATTTTTAAGTTAGACCCTTAATTCATTTATTATTTTAACTTAATAAGTTTATCCTTTAAGTTAGACTTTTAACTCTGGCATGCAGTGTGTGAATTTGTTTTAAATGAATCTCTTCTTATATGTCATTGAACACAAGTGTAGGGTGTTTATATTCACCAATATAATATAATATGTATAATGTCTATATTAATATAATATAATATGTATATTGGGTTTATTATGGGTTCATGAGCTTTTGAACCACTCAAAAATGCCACACAAAGCAAAAATACATGTATACATTAATTTTTAAATTATTGTTATTTTTCAATTTTAAACTTAAAAGTGAGTGTATGTTTTTATTTTTAAACTATATGTAGTTTAATTTAAAATATTATATTAGATATTACATTTAACTAAAATCACATTATTACTTTTAAAATTAAATTTATAAATTATAAGTTTAAATATTTAATTTTAATTTGAAAACTAATAGGGAATTTTCATGTTCCTGCTGCTATTTTAAATTTTCATTGATATGAATTCGTTCCTTTATAATTGCCAATGGAATAGAAATAACGTTTTTATATGACATAAAGATGAGTCTAAATCAAACTAATTACTTTCTTAGTTTGAAAATTAAGCAGATTGAGGCATATGTCCTCACTGTACATGAAAATTGACTTGAAATGAACTTCAATGAAGTATTATTAATCTTAATGCAGTAAACCAAAATAATATTATATAGAAGTAGTTTTGAAACTTCACAATAATACTAAATTAGAAAATTATTCTTGAAAGGTTCACTACAAAGCTAAATAATTAACAATTACAATACTTTATTAAGTTTATTATAAAATAAAATATCCATCACAAAGGTTGTATTGCTTACCCAAGTAAATATTACAAGACAATGAAGTTGCTTTGTTGAATTACTTTATACAGTCACATTTTTTACTTTCCAGTGTTGCACAATCACCGTCGTTTAAAACATCAGAAATGAGAAGATGATGATAAGGCTCTTGAGCTTATCAGCCTTAAAAGAAGTGCTCCTCTTCCACGCACCCCAGGAAATACTCAAAACGACGTGAGGGCATGAAGACCCTGGGAGAGGGAGCCCTTTAATTGGTTGAATACATAATATATTTTATACTCCCCTCGCTAAGTTATATCCTCTACTAAATTATAAGACTAAGTGGAATTGAAGCTATAACTTAGCAAAGGGACGACTGTATATTGGCCTTTTTGCTTTGCGTGGCATATCTGAGTGGTTGGAAGGCTCGTGAACCCATATATAAATATTATATTATATTAATAGACTGATTGTACATATTATATTGTATGGGTGGTATATAGACATCTCCTTAACATAATTATTATTTTTAACCTAGTAAGTTAAATTTTTAACCCAATTATTATTTTTAATATATTAAATTTATTTTTAACCCAATTATTATCCTTAATAAATTTATCCTTAAGCACTTACATCATATATGTTTAAATAGTCATGCATGGAGGTCAAATAAGTTTAGAATTTAGAATAATCGTTAATGGAGCATTGACAAACACATACATATACTAGTATACATGCCCACCATTGGTTGGTGGGCTTAATTATTTAATAATAATTTATATTTTTAATTTAATTATTATATTTAACTTGTTGAATTGAATTGTTAATGCATTTGTTATTCTTAAATTTTTAATTCAATTATTATTTTTAACTTAATAAATTTATTTTGGATTAGAAATAAAACTTACTAGGTTAAAAACAACAACTCAATTAAATAGTTACCCTAAACTTAGGTATCTTTAATTTGGTGAGTTCATTCCTAAATGAATTTATTCTTAATCTTCCATGTTATTTAATAATTTTTAATTAAGTTATTATTTTTAACTTGATGAATTTATCTTTAAATTATATATTCTTAAGCTTAACTATTTAATAATCCTTAACCATACTGTTATCCTTAATTAGTTTATTCTTAAGCTCTTATGTTTAAATTTAATTATTTATTGATACTATTATTTTTAACTTTTCTTAGTTTAATTATTATTCTTAACTTAATAAATTTATTTCTAAATTAAATCCTTAATTTAATTATTATTTAATTTTATTCTTAACCTAATTGTTCTCTTTAAATATGACCCATGCATGATTCAGTGGCCTTGGGAGTGCCACATAGGTTTAATGGATATTGATTAAATTTAACGATTTTAATAGTGTCACATGAGTTTAAGATTTAAATAAAATTTAATGGTCTTGATATTACATTTAGGATTTGAGTTTAAGATTCATGGTACCAATGTAATGTGAATTTATTATAATGCTAATTATAATGTGAATTTAAAATTTAAAATAATCGTTAGACAAGGCACATTATGGTTTTAGAATTTAAAGTAGCTAAACGGAGCCACATTTAGGACGGTCGGTGATAACACACATTTAATATTTAAGATGGGTGGTTCAATAAAATTTAGGATGGATATTGATGGGACATTCATGACAGAATTTTAATTTATATTTAATTCACATTATTTTAACTTTGTAACCATCAGTAAAGAGATGTTTAACTTAGCCGTCCTGGAGAGGGAATCAGCCATATCATAATATGTGTATATGTGCACGCATGTGTCTTTGTGTATTTACACATGCACCTGGTGGATTATTACCGCATGTGTGTGAATGTGTGTGTAGCCAAATGAAGCTTTGAAGTTCAAATTTGCTCTTTTATATAAAAGTTTCCATCAGAGCAGTACATATATACGATGTCCCATGTAGTCTTCCCACTAGTTGTCCGGTAACTCGAGAAGTCAATTTCAAAATGTTGTCCCACAGATCAATCATGGAGTCTCCCAGCTCATAAAACCTTGCAGCCCATTTTTGCGAAATGGTTCAGATCCAAGTCAACTCAACTGGGATTGACATATTACGTAGTAACTCAGTTTATTTTTCGGAACTCACTCAAATTTATAAACTCCGCTAAGAAATGATATACTACATAGTAATTTAATTTAGTTTTCGAGCTCAACTCAATGTGTAAATTCGGAATGACATACTAGGTAGTAATTTAGATCATTAAAATCCAATTTAGTCAATCTAATTAAAATCTAATTTTAAAATGTACTGGATTATTAAAGCTGCTTATCTTAATATAAAATATTAATATATTTTTCTATATAATAATTTTTAAATAAAACGTAAAATAAAAATAAATAAATAAAACCATTCAATTAGGACGGTTGGTATAGGTAGAAGAACTATGAAGAATTAAGTAAAAGGAGGAAAAGTACTTAAAAGAATTGAAACAAAAACATGTGCACACACAATAAAACTCAAATAAAACATTTTAAAAATATATTACATTATTAATATTTAAGTATATTTAATTTAATATGATTAAAATTCTAGATTCTTACATTTTCAATAGTTTTTAAAATTATTCATTTAAGATATATTTTAATACGACGACGTGTCAACATAATCCGAGAAGCATCTCGATTCATTTATAAAAGTTTTCATCTTATATAGCATATTCTCTTTTAAAATCTAGTATTTATATGTATCCATGGAAGTGTATACACACTACATCTGTATATGTGGGATATGGTAATATAGTTTCACTTTTTTCTTATTAATTACATGGATTAATCCAAACTAATGCTGTATAAATTTACTAATCATCCATCCATGATGTATATATACATAATCAAAAGACTCAACCATTTCACCAACATCTGAGAACGAGCATACATGTGACTAAAAATTGAAAGAAGCAGTTTCTACATACTTTGGAGCTTATAAATGTACATCGTGTGTATATGTCAGATATACACGAACGCTAAAGTCGCGTAGAACATTGTGTGTGTGTGCTTCCAGATGAATATTTTCTTGCCTATTGTCTATGCCACCAATATAGAGATTCATATCTAACATACACACATTCTCTATTGAAGCGGAAGAAATCATGCTGCTTTTAATTGAACTGCACACAAACATGTGTATGTGACCTACATACTGCATTGGCGTTTTAGAATAATAAATATTTCCTAATTTCACTGCATTTCATTACACTTTAAATATCAGCCAAAAAAGTTGTTATATAGAAAAGCTAAGTTAGCTTACCAATTATGTTTGTACGGAACTGTTTCCACCAGATACCGAAGCTAAGTTATTGTTCGACTCTTCTATAGTTCTACTCCAAATACCTGCCAATTTCTCAGCATAGGTTACCTGAATAAAACATCAACACAATTTTCAATAAACTGAGTAATAAATACAAAGTTTTTACCTGAGTCTGCACAAAACCTCTAAGCATCTCAAAAAACTCCTGTTGCATATTCTTCTGAAACCTTTCGATCTCTGTCCGGTTTCGTTCCTGACAAACAAAATAAATTTATTCACTTCTTTATTCATCATATAAATTTCTAAACTGCAGTACATCGTGTGTGTGTGTGTGTGTCTGCGTGCGTGTGAGTGGAGGATTTATGCATACTGTTATATATGATTTGGATACATATGCTGCATGCCTCGTGCTTAGTTTTTACTTTCCAGCACCTTATATGTGGGGGAGAGAGAGAGAGAGAGAGAGAGAGAGACCTTGATACGTTCATACTCTTCTCGTGCAATGTCCCGGGATTTCTCGGCAACTTTAATAGAGTCATTAAGCTCTTCAATCTTGCGGGTTTTAGACTTATCCCCTCCAAAGATCCTAGACGATGCTGCATTGAGCTTCTCAATGCGAGCATGCATAGAAGAGAGGTCTGTCATCACCGTCTGCAATGTCAGCAACGCGCTCGACCTCTCTGAAAACGCCAAGTGGATGGATTGCATTAGCGCAAGATAGTCGTGCAAAGGCTCCTGATTAGTCAGCATCTTAGTACGTAAAACAAGTGGTGCGTGTGTATGCGTGTGTGTGTGAGAGAGCGAATCGTACAGAATGTAAATATAATAATATCCCAAATGATGGATTAATTAGAGAACCTATACACAGTCGCATACTTCCAATTACACATTACAACTTGTTAGTATGCAGTACGACATAGTGTTTATCACAAAATACAAATAATCGAGTGTCACAACATGAAACAATGTGAATGCATACATTCGTGTTGGGGTCACTTCTTAATTTGAAGCAGTATGTCAATAATAATGTGTAGCAACATCTCATTTTTCGTAATGTATGGCAATATACTAGTAACATACAATAATACATACATATATATATATAATTTTTTTTTGAGACGTATATACCATTGTGATATGTATATGCATAAGTGTAAGTAAAGTGGGTACCAGATATCTAACAGACTGTTCATTTGCTTCCTTGTGTACTCTACTCGCTTTTACTGCAGTCGTTCCCAAATCCTTTGCATCCGTAGCGTGAACTTTCTGTACATCCCCAGTTGCTCTCTCTGACTCGAATTTCCCAATTCGTAGAAGTGCTAACCCGAGATCTCTTGTCGCATTTTGAATCTCTTCCTGGGCCTTCATCAGAGCTTCTGCCTGCATGAGTAAGCTAGATATATACATGTGTACGAATAATATAGGTGTTTGTTTTGTGTAGTAATACATACACATCATACAGACATATACATGTGTGTGTGTATACATATTAATAGAAACCTGACGAGAGACTTCGGTAAGCTCGGTTTCCAAGTCTTGCAACTTCTCCTTCTTCTCAACGAAATCCTTATCCTCCTCAACAATAGGAGGCTTTGAACCTCCCCAATCAGTCACAGACTGCTTAAGCTCCTTGAACAACCGGATCAAGTCTCTGCCACCTTTGGCAAATCATAAATAACTTACCAATATCATCTCTCTCTCTCTCTCTCTCTCTCTCTCTCTCTCTCTCGTATACATAAGAAGGTTTACCTTTGGCAGGCTGCACGGCATCTTTGGGCTCAATCACAGTCTTGGCATCACCAAAGAGCTGTTTGGGTAAATTGGCAGCACCATCGAGCATTCTTGAAGCAATATCAATAGACGGAAGAAGCGGTAACTTGCCACTAGTGCACAGAAACAGACGTAGCTCCTCTGAGTTTCTCAATGCCGGATGATGTGCAAGACTTCTCAGGTACTTCTCGAGTGCAACTCTTCGTCCATCAATGAATAGTTGCTGCTGCATCATCTGTGTAGTACACACAAAGATACATGTCAGTGAATCCTGTGAGTGAACTATATGCTTTCTGATGACAAATTCGTGAAGGTATGAGATCTGATTTACATACACCAGTTTTCGTCATGTAGTATATCGTACAATTATGTATGATCATGACAAACTCATGAATACAGTTGAAATTAGCACAAATCCGAGGTAGTCATGTATATAGATATATATTTAGGAATGTGTACAATCGGAAAACCGCTGTGTTTTCGTAATGAATGATTACAGAACTTATGACCGTTTGCAAGGCTCCTTTCTACTTAAGATACTTGCATGGTAGATTTTCTCGTGAAGTGAATATATTATATGTAAATTTGTCAATAAAAACAAATACATACATTTACACTTGCAAGGTAGATTTTCTCGTGAAGTGAATATATTATATGTAAATTTGTCAATAAAAACAAATACATACATTTACGGCTGCCATGTTTGATGTTTGATGCGTGTAAAAAATGTGCGTATGTATGTATGTGATGGTTTCTTGATAACACATGCATACACGCACATTATAATATACACACCTGTGACTCCACGATGCTCTTGTCAGGCCTCGGGGGGATGATATATCCACGATGTGACTCTGCTAACCGATCTGCAAGCGTGACAAAGTCTCGGAAACGCCTCCGGACACTGAAATCCGTGCCGCCGTAAGCCGGGAGATTGGTTCGCGTCACCACTAGGTAAGTAACATATACATTGGGAACTATCGATGATCCACCGGACTGTTCTTGAATCCGCTGCGGATTCGTCACACTAACCTACACAAAAACGCAACCTTTGTAAGAAATCTCCTGTGAAATCTCTACAGATTGTGGAAATTGCGATCTTTGCACCCGAAATGAGGTCTTTGTGGATTTTCGCTATGAAATCCCTATGGATTTATGAGCGAAATACGAAATGTGACGCTAGAAATCGGATACCTGAAGAAAGAAGGGGTCTTCGCTAGATGACGTGCTTGTTTCGAGAAATCGCTTGTTTTTCTGCAGATCTCCAGCTGGATCGGTGCTAGTCTCCAGCAGCAGACTCTTGCTCTTCGGCGATTCATGAGGATTGGATGAGAAATTGGGTACGGACTCTCTACCTGGATCTGGCGATGGCGAGGTGCTTGTGGCCATGGCGCTGCGGTAGTCGCTGCTAGAGAGATAGGCGAGCGGCGCCTTGTCTAGAGAGACTGATTCCAGACCTTCCATGAATGGGCCTTCACCTCCATTGTTCGTCTTCATTTTCCCCAAAACCCTTGAGATTAGGCTATGTAATTAGTTTTATTAGGGTTTCATTAAGATTTTAGTTTTGTACGATATAAATAAATGTTTAAAATTTGAATCAGTTTTAGTTTATAAATGGTAAAAGTGTAACATTGTTTCGGAGTATTTGTGGCATTTATTATTTTAAAACATTTAAAGTATAAAAATAAATTATATATTAAATCATTTATAATTTAATATGATAAATTCTTTTTAGTCATAAATTTGGTAGGTGTCATTGATATACATAATTTTATAAATAACTATATTATATTACAATCGAATGAATTTAAATTAACAATTTTAAAATTTTGAATGTAAAAATCAAAATAAATATAAAGGCAAATTATTCAATTAAATTCAAACATGAAGTGAACTTTTGATAACTTAAATTTACACAAATATATCTTTTTCAAACATGCATGTATGAATTTTTTGTAAACCTTAAAATCACTACAAAGACAAGAATATATATAAATTATTAAAAGAATTTGTATTCAAGAGATTTTAAATTTACTATTTAAACCAATGTTTCATATAGTTAATCCTTTTAAAATAAAAGGATTGGATCTAAATATAAATATATTCTATATAGAATTAAATAATAATATCAAAGTTAAATAATAAATGCATTCTTCAACTATTACATCACACATGCACAAAGTTTTAATTTAATCGAACTTTAATATCTCTTTATTTAGAAATTATATTAATTACATAATTATAATTATATTAATTATTATAACTATGAATTAAACATATTAAAAGTAATTTATAATAAAGTAAGTGAGAAGTTATATAAAATTAAAATTATTATTACGATGCACATCAGATCTCCCACATGGATTAAATATGTTAAAAGTGTGTGGAGTATAATTGTGTAAGTTATGTGATTTGAAAAAAATAAAAAATTTGGTTATATAAATAATGAAAAAGATTTGACTTCACATTTTTATTTATTTATTTTATAAAATAATATATAAATATTTGATTAGTTATAATTTTAAATATTTAAAGAAAGAAAAATTGCATGGGGTACTTAACTTATTTGAATTACAATTACATACACTTACTATTCACAAGCACTTGTGCAAAATTTACAAATGTACTATGAATAACCAAGATGAAAACTTAAATAAACTATGATTTTTTTTCACAAAAGGTTTTACTTTTACAATTTATAAAAACCATTTTAAGTCATAAAAATTATTCTAACGAGACAATAATTAAACATTCCTATTTAAAATGTATGTCATTTAAGATTAGTAAGAAATATTAAAAGGCATACATGAAAAATACAATGAAATTATTACAAATTAAAATATAAAGAAACACATAAAACTTGATATTGACATAGAACATAGTACGTAACAATAATAATATAACATATTAAAATTAAAATTAAATTTATTTAAAAGTTTTAAATGAAAATTTTCTTTATCATTATCTTAATTAAGTTTTACAATTTAATTTACTACCAAGTAAAAATGTAATGCTCAAGTTAAAGAAAATACATATTATATTTGATATTTTTTCTGTACAATTATCTTTTAGAATGAATTATTTTTATAATACTCTAGTTCGTTTATATAAATTATTTTATAATATTCAGCTTGAAATGAAATTAACAAAACATCACTAAACTTAATTTTTATAAATTGCTTTAATTATGCATAAATTACTAATCAATTTTGTTATGACTTTTATATTCGAGGTTATTATATAACATCTTATTCAATTAAATCATTATTTATATTACTTTCCCATGTATCAATACGTTATTAAATACTTTAAGTTTTATATTTAATATCTCAAATTTAACTTTTTTTAAGTCTTCACATTCACTTAGGGTTTTTATTATTATTAATGATAATATAAGGTTAAAACATTTTTACACATCATTGTCAATGTATACGTAGGTTACTTATACAAAGTCATAATATAAGTAGCATTTCCACTTTACATTTCCAATCATTAAATATTTTATAGTTTTAATCATCGAACACAATGTTTCTACATGATATAACTTTATTAAAATCATTATCATTAAATTTAATTTGATTATCACATGCTCCACAAAATTAAATTCTCTTTTCATAGTATAAGTTTCTTCTAAGGTCATAATTCTTACAAAAATTAAGAAAACTTATATTTTATTATAAGTTAAATATAAATCAACTTAATAAATACTTAATGTAAACTTTAAAGGAAAACTTTAAGATTCTTTAGAATACTTTTATTATAATATAATGAATCAACCAATTTATTTGCTTATTACATGCATATTTTTTTTTATTTTAAAATTTCAATGGAAATATTAGTGGGCAACTTTTTCATAATGAATAACAAAAATATGTGTTTTTTTTCTTTATTTGTATATGAGTACTTTTAACACCCACACTAAAAAAGTTTAGGACATATTTAATGATAGGTATTAACGAAAATTTATCATGATGTCCTTTATTTTTGTTAGTATGAAGTAGTTTTTAGATTTTTAGTAAGAATTGAAACAAAATTTGTATACTCGAACATATATTTAGAGAACTTATAATTTTTGTATTCCTATGTGGAATTGAAGTGACATTAAAGACAAGAAGAGTAGATGAGATAGACAGGGGGATTGTGGAATTAACTTAGCTATATTTCAAAATAAACAAGAAGTACATTGGATCAACCATGGTTACTATTAAATAATCTTTATCACATTGCGTGAATAAGCAAAACAATGAAAAATAGATTTACTAGTCAAGCACCCGAGGGCAAGTTGTGAACCGAGATTAGATGATGCTCAAAATATATACCTTATTCCATCCAATGTAACATTCTCGAATCCGGAGAAGGCCAAATACGAAATGAACCTCGGGTGGTTTTGTTGGCTTGTGGATTACGACATTCACATGTTCATTAATGATGTCAACTGTGGAGTTTTTTCAACTAAAAGAAAGCCCATCTATAAAGGGGATTTGGCTAGATGTCTTCTTTGAGGATCTCAATACCCATTGAGTAGGTGTATTCACAGCAGATATTGCTTCACAATATAGAAGATTTACAAATGAAGTAATCGTCCCAATTGTTATTGAAGAAGAACATAGTGACATTATTAGAGAAATTGAGAGAGTAGTTCGGTTCTAGGTTCTTTAAAATCATATTCAACTTGCTTGGGAATCTTTGGAAGCTGAAAGAGTGTGCTAAGAACACTAGAAGAGCTACAGTTGGGGCTCACACATGTTGATTCTAACCGTAAAAAAAGTCATTTGTTGTTCTGTCAACTACACCAGTGGCATTCCAGCTGCGATAAGTCATAACAAAATGATGTTGAATGATAAGATTTAAGAGTGTAGGATTAAGTATTGTAGAGTTAACCCCAACTTCAACTATAGGCCACTCAACTAAGAACATGTAACTAAGCTCATGGAGAAGATGAAGAAACAATAATTCATACATCGTCCCACATAATGTTGTTTTGAGCCCATACTATAAAGAAAGAAAGGCACTGAGATAGTCTGGGTGACAACACCAGAGTAAATCATGATGATCCAGACGGAGGGTAAAAAACTAATAAGATACTACATTATTAACAATCAACACATGATAACGGCAGCCCAACAACTCCTTGATGAACACAATAAGAAAACGATTGCAATGAAACTTTCTGAACACACCCGTAATAAGCTGACATAAAGATCGGCTTTTTTAGCTAAGTCGAATTTCACAATTGAGAAGTACCATATGCTATCTGTGGAGTGGGATGCTGCTGACACCAATTACTACAACAATAAAATATGGGAAAAATTTAAACACCATGTGGGTAACTCTTGGGTGGCCGTAAAGAGCTACTACATAGAGATAACAAAGTGCGGAATACTAGGTAAGAAAATTCTTTATCCTGCCAACATAATAATCTTTTAATTATTCCATCTACAAAGAGCCAAGAAAATTGCTGCAATTGATTTTGTCTAGGTGCATCTTCCCTAAGCACTTCCAAAGGCATCAGTAGTCCAGATTGAGCCACTCTTTTGGCCTTTCACTTAGCACAAGTGCGAACATACTCCACAATGTCCTCCTTCATGTTAAGCCAGAAGAATCGACATTTCACCAAGCATAAGTCTTGTCTTCTCCTCCAAGCATTGCTTGTATAGTAATAAACCATTTTGTTTAGCATAAGGCTCCACCAAATTGTTGAGATGCTACTGATAAGTTAGATCCTTAGCTTGTGCTTCGCGAATCAAAGAAACCAAACCTCCTTCAATTCTTACAATAGCATTCAATCGTCTACAACCACGTTCTCTTTCCCCTCCTTATAATGGACAATCATAAGTCCTGAAAACTCGTGTAGAAACACCGATCAATGAGCCTACCTAGCATTTAGATCCTTCTGATTTAAGAAATGCCTCAAAGGTTTGTGATCAATAAACACTTTGAAGGGACGTTTATTATGTAGATAGTGCCTCCAAATGCACACAGCATGCACAACAGCCATTAGTTCCTAATCATAAGTCGAGTACCAACACTTTGTATCATTTAGATTTCGACTCTCAAAAGTAATGACATGACCAACTTGCATAAGAACTCCTTCAATGGCATAGCCACATGCATCTGTGTACACCTCATAAGACTCGTTCTCATTAGTGATAGCTAACATTGGTGTTGTTGTCAATGTAGTCTTCAAAGCTTCAAATGCTACACTCTGCTTTGTAAACACTCAAATGCAACATTCTTCCTCATCAACAATGTCAAAGGAAGAGCCAAACGATTGAAGCCTTAAATGAACTGACAATAGTAATTAGCTAAGCCCATAAAACTCCTAAGCTCTTGCACATCCTTAAGCACATGTCAATGCCTCACTGCATCTACCTTCTTAGGATTAGGAGCAACACCATCCTTAGAAACAGTATGCTCAAGGTACTCCACCTCCTCCTTAACAAACTCACACTTCGAGAGTTTAACATATATTTTCTTCTCTCGAAGAGTCTGTAGCACTAGACATAGATGTTCCACATGCTCCTCTAAAGTTCTGTTATAGATGAGAATATCATCTAAGAAGACTTCAACAAAATGATTGATATAATTGGCAAAAATGAAATTCATTAATGTGAACATTGCAGGGGCATTCGTCATGCCAAACGGCATAAAAAGAAATTCAAAATGGCCATGCTGGGTTTTGAATGTTGTCTTAACAACATTCTGCTCTCTCACAGCAATCTAATGGTACTCGCTACATAAGTCAATTTTGGTAAACCATCTTGCCCCTGCAAGCCAATCAAATAAATCGTTAACTCTTGACATAAAAAACTTATTCTTCACAGTCAGCTTGTTCAAGGCATGGTAATTGATACACATTCTCATCAATTCGTCTTTTCGCACAAGAAATATCGAAGCTCCATAAGATGACTTGCTAGGCTTAATAAATCCTTATGCCAGTAGCTCCTCCACTTGCTTCTTCACCTCCTCCTCCAAGAAGCTTAAACAATATGGACTCCTTGAAATCGACTTAGCACCATGCTCAAGCTCAATCTCATAGTCCACTCAACAAAATGGTGGCACTCCTGCAGATAAATGAGAGGGAAAGACATCCTTGAACTCCCCCAGCACCTCATGAACAAGAGTTGACCGGACGTTCACCTCGGTCAAACTATTGACCATTGATTGATGAACAATGACTCAGCAGTCAACTTGTCCTTCACATTGGTAGCATTAACTTCTTTGAAGTGGACATAATAAAATTCATCACCCAATAACCTTGAAACACACATTGAATTCTTCAAAGCGGTAGTCGATAGAAGCTTTGAAGCAGGAGTGTAACCAACTCCCTTGAGGACATGGCTCCTTCCACTAAGAGTCACCTCTACCTCCTTCCTAGTCCAATCAGGCTGTGGATTGTCTTCTCCATCCAAGTCATCCAATGAGATCATAATGCCTTAGCTTTGCCAAAAAGAATTACTTCTTAAAGGACACATCTCCAACTTCCAGTGTAAGCTTTACACATGCACCTTCCACATGTATGACTCAATCCTCTTAATGGCAAGTTCAATCTCTCCACCAACGCCGAAGAGATGAACTCATCACTGCTACTAGGATCAAACAGAACTAACACCAGAACTCTATTGACTGTTCCTTCAAAGTGAATAAGATTGCCAATATTAGCCTAAGAAACAACTGCAATAGTGTTCCCAAGCACAAAGTTCAGCTCTTTAGCTACCATAAACACCACCTTGGAACTTGGAATTT